>WNWK01031086.1:0-22969 GCA_009830355.1 Cherax destructor
TATATATATATATATATATATATATATATATATATATATATATATATATATATATATATATATATATATATATATATTGGACCCCCCGAGTTACGAGCATAATTCATTCCAGAAGGCTTCTCAAGTGCCATTACCGGGAAAGAATTTTTCCCCCCTTAAGAAATAATGTCAAGTAGGTTAGTCCATTTCAGACCCCCAAAAAAACACTTACAAAAGCACTTCAATATTAAATTACATAATTGTACGAAATAAGTGGGGTAGTCATGCAAGAGTCTATTCAGTTTAGCGAAATGAAAGGGGCCCGTAGCCCCTATTTTATCTACTGAGGTGTTCTTCAGAGAAACTTTTAGGGGGACATTTGATGAGTTGGAAAGAAGCACAACCCACGGGAACCCGACCTTACATGTCCAAAGGGGCCTTGAAGCCTTATTGGGCGCTGTCGCAGACAATTTCGGGCCCCAAGCTACAGCATATAAGGAACACTGGCCCTACATGATACTCGACCAGGTTACTTTAAACCTCGGGAACCTCACAACACGGGATTTATTTGGCCCCGTGGACTACTTCACCACCGTCGCAAACAACTCCCCCCTCCTTTCCCCCAAACCCCTCTCCCCCACAAACACTTTTCCAAAACATACACACCAGTTCCCCCCCCAAACCCAAAATTAAAAACCCAAAAAACCCCCATTTTTTCCCCGTTCCAAAAACCCCCTTTTTTGAAAAAATTTTTCCTTTTCCCCCCCAGATATCTTGAATACTTACGCCCAATTTTTTTCACACCCCCCCGCAACGGGGGTACACCCCAGCAACCCCCCAAATCCTACTGTAGATAAATTGTTGAAAAAAATTTTACCCTCTGTAAAAAAGGGAAACCCCCTTTTCCCTCCATGCAACATACGAACCCCCCCCCTTTTTGCCCCTTTTTGGAGGGGGAAATTAAATTTCTTCGATTCCTACCCCCGGGGTTAAAACCCCACAGATAGTGATGTTTTTCCACCACGAACCCCCCATCCCCCTGCCCCAAATTTTTCCCCCCCACCCAGGATCCTACCTCCAACTTTTTGATTTCGCACCATTCACGCCACCCCCGGGGGCCCCGCGAAAAACCCCCTTTTGAACCCCCCCAAAAACCCCCAAAAACCCCAAACCAAAATTTCCCCCCAAGAGCACCATGGTGTGTTCAAAACCGGGGTTTACCCATCCCCCCCGGGGGTCCCCCCCCCGCCCTTTTTAATCTATGGGAATGGATTTTCAGGGAGGGAAAAAAAAATTTTCGGGGAGGGGGGAAAAAACCCCCCACAGCCCCCTATCCATCCCCAAACAACACCCCCAAGCCTACCTTTTCACCTGTTTTCCCTAATCTGCCCCCTCATAAATAACCAACCCAATCCACTACCTCCCCCCAAAACCCTTCTCCTCATTTTTTTTCCCAAAAATACCCCAGTTCCAACTGTCATACGCCCCCTTTTTTTCCAAAGCTAAGATGCCCCCAAACTATTAAAAACCCCCCTTTCCCCCCTTTATGCCCCCTTTTAAAACACCCCTACCCGGGGGGCCCCCCCCCCCCAATCCCCCCCCTGGGGCCCCCCTTTTTTTTCCCATTTCCCCCAAAAATTTTTTCAAAGACAAGTTGATTCCCCCAGCAACCCCGTGGCCTTTTAAACTTTTAAAAAATTACCTACCCCTTTTTCCTTTTTTTTAACCCCAAAAAATTTCAAAACCCTTCCCATCCCCCTTTTCCCCCCCCCCCCTATCCCCCTTCATCCGATTTTTTTCCCCTTTCCCCCCCCAAAACCTTTATACTATTTAGTGTTCCCCCAAAAAAATTTTTTCCCGCCCCCCTATTCCAGGGGTTTTTCCTTTTTAAACCCCCCACCCATCCCATCCCCTTTTTCCAATTCCCCCATTTTCCCCATCCCCCTTTTTAAACCTCCCCCCTATCCCCCCCGGAAAAATATTACAAACCCCAAACCACATCCCCCCTTTTAAAATTTTCTGAAACCCTTTTTTCCCCCTAAAAACCCCTCTTTCCCAATTTTTTATTCCCCTTTTTTTAAACCCTCCCCACTTTCCCCCTTCCACATATTCCATTGTCCTTTCTCCCTACGCATTTTTCATTGAATAACACATATTTTTTAGGGTTTTTTCCCCCCCCAAAACATCATCTATACCACTTTTTCCTAAAACCCCAAATTTTTATTCCTTTTTTTTTATCAAAACCTTTTTTTTCAACCCCCCCCCCCCCTTAACCGCATAGCCCCCCCTTTTACATAACAACTTTTTAACAGGCCCCTTTTTTATATTTGGTTTTTTCCCATACGCCATTCCCCCTTTTCCCCCTTTCCCCCCTTGGGTAAAAAAAAGTATGTGCGGTTTTCCCCCTGACACCCCCCAACTCCCCAAAACTTCCCCCCGACGACCTTTTCCCATAACCTACCCCCCCAAACCCCATAATTTTAAAAACCCCCCCCTTTCCCCACCCCATAACAACCTAACATTCAATTTCCCCAAAAACCCCCTAACCTTAGCTACTCCGGGGCCCCCCTACCCAGCCAACACCCCCCGTGGTCAGTGTATTACGTATAGTTGGGCCTAAACCCGGGAGGCGACATGAGGGTGGCCGCGTAATGTCATTTCAGGGAGTATGCCCCCTCAAAAGGCCCCCCATCGGACCTCACTCCATTTCCCCTGCCATGGCAGCATGCACAATGCCGTAAGCTCCAAATACGTCACTGATGTCCACTGAGTCAGATTCAAACGGCACATTCTTAACCCTAATCCACGTGTGAGTACGCGACACATCTTTCAGTCGTACATGTAGGCCAGAATGTACCGTATAGACTCTGTCTTGATGGCGGTCGACATCCTCTCGTACACCTCAGCCGTTAAGAGTTTTACAAAAAACTCTATTAACTCCATTGAGCGCCACGCCATACAAATCTGCAGTCTCCAATCCATAGACATCTCGTAATATGTTTGGCAGAACTGTAGCCGCAGCAGCCGGTTGCAAAGCCCCAGTACCATATCTATACAGACTGTGTTGAGCCTACATTTGCTTGCCTCGCCATGTTTACAGAAAAAAAAGTTATCGTTGATCACCGCTAGGTGCGCCCCCGGGCACACCCGCCCCGACAAGAGCTGGGTGGCCCTTTGTTGTGTGTATCTTGGAAAGGTAGGTCACCCATAAATTGGGAGCATTTATTTTTTTGTTGGACTAGACTTTGGGTCTGGTGGTATCCACTTTCTAATTCATCCGGGGGGTCACTCAGGATCCTTGGTCGTGGGGAGTTGTCCTCGTGAATGAAACGTCTGACTCTTTGTTGTAGGGTCATTCTTGGGTTCGGTGGGGAGGTGTGTTGATGACGTAGTCGGTAGTGTTTATTGGTTGGGGGGGGTTCTCTATCAGGTGCATAGAGTTCCTGCATGTCATATAGTTGTCTCTTCTTTAGTTTATCTATCCTGACATTAATTGAAGCGATTTCCTGTTGTATATGCATGTCTTCCATCCTGATTCTGTCTCTGAATCTGGCCCCAGTGATAAAACGGAGGACTCTGTTCTGGACACGTTGAAGCCGCAGCATGTTGGTTTTAGTTGTTAGTGATATGGGTACGCAGGGGTATTCCAGCAAAGGTCTGATCATCATCTTATAGAGGTGCTTCTTGATGTGGGAGGGGGCTTCTTTGAATCTGAATAGTTGGCCGAGGCGACTTTAGCTTGGTTCACTTTTTGGTGATGTGAGAAGTGGAGTGAAGCAATATGTCGATCTCGCATCCCAGGATCTTGTTTGGATTTCTGATAGCGACACGTGAACCTCTTATGGAGATACCTCCTTTGTCTTCTATGGTTGATGGGAGGCAGCCGATGGTGCTGATGAGGATTTTTTCTGGGTTAGTTGTGATTCTCCACTTTTTCTCCCAGTTAGCTGTTCTACGTAATTCCTCGTTCATTTTCTCTATTACTCTCCTGTGTTTCGATGCACCTGATATGGGGATCGATGACACTACATGGATAACATCGTCTGCAAATTGGGTGATGATGGCATCGTTGTGTTGAGGTTGTGGGAGGTCATTTACATATGTATTGAAGAGTATGGGGCTAAGGCATGAGCCTGGTGGTACTCCAGCTGTCGGGGTGAATGGTACTGCAGATTTGCCATTAAAGTTGGGATGAGGCTTCTGCTGCACCATCACCACCATCCCTCCATCCCTATACCACCACCCTGCACCACCACCATCCCCTGCATCAACACCACTACCCTGCACCACCACCACTTTTCCTGACCACCTCCACCTTCTCTGTACCACCACCACCCATCCCTGCACCGCCACTATCACCCCTGCACCATCACCACCACCTCTGCACCACCACTATCACCCGTGCATCATCACCCCCACCACCCCTGCACCACCATCACCACCACCCCAGGATCACCACCACCCCTGCAACACTAACACCACTAACAACTCTGCCACTACCACCACCGCTAACAACTCTGCCACTTCCACCACCACCTACAACAACTATGCCACTACCACCACCACCACTAACAACTCTGCCACTTCCACCACCACTAACAACAACTCTGCCACTACCACCACACCTTTGTACCACTATCACCACCACCCTGGACCACCACCACCCATGCATCATTAACACCACCACCTATGCACCACCACCACCATCCCAGCACTACTATTCCCAGACCCTGCACCACCACCACCACCCTGCACCACCACCACCACCACCCTGCACTACCACCACCACCACCCCTGCACCACCACCACCATCCCAGCACTACCACTCCCATCCGTGCACCACCACCCTTGAACCACCCTTCCTGACCACCACCACCCATGCATCACTAACACCACCTTTTACCTGCCATAACTGATTATTCAACATTATTGCTACTCCTTCTTTAGCTCTACTCTATTTGAAACCCTGACCTAATCCCATATATATATATATATATATATATATATATATATATATATATATATATATATATATATATATATATATATATATATATAATAGAATATATGTATGAATGTGAGTTAATTGAGAGTTTCCAGTAATCCATGTTGAGGGAGTTATCTGTTTTGTGTAGAAAATTAGTTCAATACTTTTACGTGACTGTTTCCTCATGGTGACACTAATTACATCAAAGTGAGTCTAGCAGCAATGTGTCCTTACGGAGAGACTAATTATATTAAACCCAGCTCTGAGGAGATGAAATTAAACGCTTCTCTAAATTATTATTATTATTATTATTATTATTATTATAGTAGTAGTAGTAATAGTATTAGTAATAGTAGTAGTAGTAGCAGTAGTAGTAGTAACAATAGTAGTAGCAGTGGTATTTTTATAATAAAAATTAAACTAATAAGGACTGATGAGAGATCGGGTGGGGGAGACTGGGTTCACCTTTAGCCATGAACAGTAAGAATTTCTCTTCATGAACTCACTCGGTAGAATGAGACTTTGAGTTATAATTTTATGGCGGTTGTATGTTAGGTCATCTCAGTGACCTCAGAGTAGTGGCTCCGGGGCAGAGAGACCATCTGATTCTGGTGGTTTACACCCAGGGTGGTGCAAGTGTGTGGCTGGTGTTCACACCCAGGGGTGGTGCTGGTGTTCACACCCAGGGGTGGTGCTGGTGTTCATACCCAGGGGTGGTGCTGGTGTTCATACCCAGGGGTGGTGCTGGTGTTCATACCCAGGGGTGGTGCTGGTGTTCACACCCAGGGCTGGTGCTGGTGTTCACACCCAGGGATAGTGCTGGTGTTCACACCCAGGGATGGTGCTGGTGTTCACAACTAATGGTAGTGCTGGTGTTCACACCCAGGGATGGTGCTGGTGTTCACACCCAGGGGTGGTGCTTGTGTTAACACCCAGGGATGGTGCTGGTGTTCACAACTAGAGGTGGTACTGGTGTTCACACTCTGGGATGGTGCTGGTGTTCACACCAGGGATGGTGCTGGTGTTCACATCCAGGGATGGTGCAGGTGTTCACACCCAGGGATGGTGCTGGTGTTCACACCCAAGGATGGTGCTGGTGTTCACACCCAGGGATGGTGCTGGTGTTCACAACCAGGGGTGGTGCTGGTGTTCACAACCAGGGGTGGTGCTGGTGTTCACACCCAAGGGTGGTGCTGGTGTTCACACCAGGGGTTGTGCTGGTGTTCACACCCAGGGATGGAGTAGGTGTGAGGCTGGTGTTCACACCCAGGGATGGTGCTGGTGTTCACACCCAGTGGTGGTGCTGGTGTTCACAACCAGGGGTGGTGCTGGTGTTCACACCCAAGGGTGGTGCTGGTGTTCACAACCAGGGGTTGTGCTGGTGTTCACACCCAGGGATGGAGTAGGTGTGAGGCTGGTGTTCACACCCAGGGATGGTGCTGGTGTTCACAACCAGGGGTGGTGCTGGTGTTCACACCCAGTGGTGGTGCTGGTGTTCACAACCAGGGGTTGTGCTGGTGTTCACACCCAGGGATGGAGTAGGTGTGAGGCTGGTGTTCACACCCAGGGATGGTGCTGGTGTTCACACCCAGGGATGGTGCTGGTGTTCACACTCTGGGATAGTGCTGGTGTTCACACCCAGGGATTGTGCTGGTGTTCACACCCAGGGATGGTGCTGGTGTTCACACCCAGGGATGATGCTGGTGTTCACACTCTGGGATGGTGCTGGTGTTCACACCCAGGGATGGTGCTGGTGTTCACACCCAGGGATGGTGCAGGTGTTCACACCCAGGGATGGTGCTGGTGTTCACACCCAGGGATGGTGCTGGTGTTCACACCCAGGGGTGGTGCTAGTGTTCAAACCCAGGGATGGTGCTGGTGTTCACACCCAGGGATATTGCTGGTGTTCACACCCAGGGATAATGCTGGTGTTCACACCCAGGGATGGTGCTGGTGTTCACACCAGGGGTGGTGCTGGTGTTCACACCCAGGGATGGTGCTGGTGTTCACACCCAGGGATAGCGCTGGTGTTCACACCCGGGGATGGTGCTGGTGTTCACACCCAGGGATGGTGCAGGTGTTCACACCCAGGGATGGTGCTGGTGTTCACACCCAGGGATGGTGCTGGTGTTCACACCCAGGGATGGTGCAGGTGTTCACACCCAGGGATGGTGCTGGTGTTCACACCCAGGGATGGTGCTGGTGTTCACACCCAGGGATGGTGCTGGTGTTCACACCCAGGGATGGTGCTGGTGTTCACACCCAGGGATGGTGCTGGTGTTCACACCCAAGGATGGTGCTGGTGTTCACACCCAGGGATGTTGTAGGTGTTCACACCCAGGGATGGTGCTGGTGTTCACACCCAGGGATGGTGCTGGTGTTCACACCCAGGGATGGTGCAGGTGTTCACACCCAGGGATGGTGCTGGTGTTCACACCCAGGGATGGTGCTGGTGTTCACACCCAGGGATGGTGCTGGTGTTCACATCTAGAAGTGGTGCTGGTGTTCACACCCAGGGATGGTGCTGGTGTTCACACCCAGGGGTGGTGCTGGTGTTCACACCCAGGGGTGGTGCTGGTGTTCACTCCCAGGGATAGTGCTGGTGTTCACACCCAGGGATGGTGCTGGTGTTCACACCCAGGGATGGTGCTGGTGTTCACACCCAGGGGTTGTGCTGGTGTTCACACCCAGGGATGGTGCTGGTGTTCACACCCAGGGATGGTGCAGGTGTTCACACCCAGGGATGGTGTAGGTGTATACCTGGAGTATACCTGAAGAGAGTTCCGTGGGTCAACGCCTCCGTGGCCCGGTCTGTGACCAGGCCTCATTGTGGATCAGGGCATGATCAACCAGGCTGTTACTGCTGGCCCCACGTGATCCAACGTACGAACCACAGCCCGGCTGGTCAGATACTGACTTTAGGTGCCTGTCCAGTGCCTGCTTGAAGACAACCAGGGGTCTATTGGTAATCCCCCTGATGTACGCTGGGAGGCACTTGAACAGTCTTGAGCCCCTGACACTTATTGTGCTGTCTCTCAACGTGCTAGTGGCACCCCTGCTTTTCATTGGGGGGATGTTGCACCGTCTGCCGAGTCTTTTGCTTTCGTAAGGAGTGATTTTCGTGTGCAAGTTTGGTACTAGTCCCTCTAGGATTTTACATGTGTATATAATAATGTATCTCTCTCGCCTGCGTTCTAGAGAGTACAGGTTTAGGAACTTGAAGCGTTCCCAGTAATTGAGGTGGTTTATCGCAGTTATGCGTGCCGTGAAGGTTCTCTGCACATTTTCTAGGTCAGCAATTTCACCTGCCTTGAAAGGTGCAGTTAGTGTGCAGCAATATTCCAGCCTAGATAGAACAAGCGACCTGAAGAGAGTCATCATGGGCTTGGCATCCCTGGTTTTGAAGGTTCTCATTATCCATCATGTCATTTGAGGCTGGTGTTCACATCTAAGGGTGGTGTAGGTGTGACTCTGGTGTACACACATAGGGATGGTGTAGGTGAGAGGCTGGTGTTAACACCCAGGGGTGGGGCAGGTGTGTGGCTGGTGTTAACACCCAGGGGTGGGGCAGGTGTGTGGCTGGTGTTAACACCCATAGTGGGGCAGGTGTGTGGCTGGTGTTAACACCCAGGGGTGGGGCAGGTGTGTGGCTGGTGTTAACACCCAGGGGTGGGGCAGGTGTGTGGCTGGTGTTAACACCCAGGGGTGGGGCAGGTGTGTGGCTGGTGTTAACACCCAGGGGCGGGGCAGGTGTGTGGCTGGTGGTAACACCCAGGGGTGGGGCAGGTGTGTGGCTGGTGGTAACACCCAGGGGTGGGGCAGGTGTGTGGCTGGTGTTAACACCCAGGGGTGGGGCAGGTGTGTGGCTGGTGTTAACACCCAGGGGTGGGGCAGGTGTGTGGCTGGTGTTAACACCCAGGGGTGGGGCAGGTGTGTGGCTGGTGTTAACACCCAGGGTGGGGCAGGTGTGTGGCTGGTGTTAACACCCAGGGGTGGGGCAAGTGTGTGGCTGATGTTAACACCCAGGGGTGGGGCAGGTGTGTGGCTGGTGTTAACACCCAGGGGTGGGGCAGGTGTGTGGCTGGTGTTAACACCCAGGGGAGGGGCAGGTGTGTGGCTGGTGTTAACACCCAGGGGTGGGGCAGGTGTGTGGCTGGTGTTAACACCCAGGGGTGGGGCAGGTGTGTGGCTGGTGTTAACACCCAGGGGTGGGGCAGGTGTGTGGCTGGTGTTAACACCCAGGGGTGGGGCAGGTGTGTGGCTGGTGTTAACACCCAGGGGTGGTGCAAGTGTGTGGCTGTTTAAGCATCTCAGTGAATCATAACATTAACAAACTTAAAATAATTGAAACATTGTTTCTTACTCTGACTGTAACGTCTGAGTGTTCTTAAACCTGACAGTCTGTTTCAAGACTGTCATCTCACCTCTGACTGTTGCAAGGTCTGACAGTCTGTGTCAAGACTGTGTCATCTCACCTCTGACTGTTGCAAGGTCTGACAGATCCCATGTTGCAATGTCGAAGTGTTCACTGGCCTAACAGACACGTCTGTGCTCCCAAGTCTGAGTGTGGGTATGGAGTGTCAGCTATGAGCATCAACTCTGAGTGTTCTCATGTTGAGTGTCGAGTCTGTAATGTTGGTGTGTGTGTGTGTGTGTGTGCGCGCAAGTGACTGACGTCACTTGCACACACTGACGTCACTTGCGTCACTCCTGCTAGTTGTGTTTTCCAGTTGGTCCAGATGTCTCACGCCACTGTTCTGTGTTGGGTGAACACTCCTGTTGTTCCTAGTTGCTGACGTCAATGTTCTACTTGCTGTGTCATGTTGTTCCAGGTGGCTGACGTCAATGTTCAACTGGCTGTGTCATGTTGCTCCAGGTGGCTGACGTTACTGTTTTACTGGCTGTGTCATGTTGTTCCAGGAGGCTGACGTCGCTGTTCTACTGGCTGTGTCATGTTGTTCCAGGTGGCTGACGTCACTGTTCTACTCGCTGTCATGTTGTTCCAGGTGGCTGACGTCACTGTTCAACTGGCTGTGTCATTTTGTTCCAGGTGGCTGACGTCACTGTTCTACTAGCTGTGTCATGTTGTTCAAGGTGGCTGACGTCACTGTTCAACTGGCTGTGTCATGTTGCTCCAGGTGGCTGACGTCACTGTTCTACTGGCTGTGTCATGTTGTTCCAGGTGGCTGACGTCACTGTTCAACTGGCTGTGTCATGTTGCTCCAGGTGGCTGACGTCACTGTTCTACTGGCTGTGTCAAGTTCCAGGTGACTGACGTCACTGTTCTACTGGCTGTGTCATGTTGTTCCAGGTGGCTGACGTCGCTGTTCTACTGGCTGTGACATGTTCCAGGTGACTGGCGTCGCTGTTCTACTAGCTGTGTCATGTTCCAGGTGGCTGGCGTCGCTGTTCTACTGGCTGTCATGTTCCAGGTGGCTGGCGTCGCTGTTCTACTAGCTGTGTCATGTTCCAGGTGGCTGGCGTCGCTGTTCTACTGGCTGTCATGTTCCAGGTGGCTGGCGTCGCTGTTCTACTGGCTGCCACGTTCCAGGTGGCTGGCGTCGCTGTTCTACTGGCTGTCATGTTCCAGGTGGCTGGCGTCGCTGGAGTAGGTGTGAGTAGGTGTGAGGCTGGTGTTCACACCCAGGGATGGTGCTGGTGTTCACACCCAGTGGTGGTGCTGGTGTTCACAACCAGGGGTGGTGCTGGTGTTCACACCCAGGGATAGAGTAGGTGTGAGGCTGGTGTTCACACCCAGGGATGGTGCTGGTGTTCACACCCAGGGATGGTGCTGGTGTTCACACTCTGGGATGGTGCTGGTGTTCACACCCAGGGATTGTGCTGGTGTTCACACCCAGGGATGGTGCTGGTGTTCACACCCAGGGATGATGCTGGTGTTCACACTCTGGGATGGTGCTGGTGTTCACACCCAGGGATGGTGCTGGTGTTCACACCCAGGGATGGTGCAGGTGTTCACACCCAGGGATGGTGCTGGTGTTCACACCCAGGGATGGTGCTGGTGTTCACACCCAGGGGTGGTGCTGGTGTTCACACCCAGGGATGGTGCTGGTGTTCACACCCAGGATGGTGCTGGTGTTCACACCCAGGGATGGTGCTGGTGTTCACACCCAGGGATGGTGCAGGTGTTCACACCCAGGGATGGTGCTGGTGTTCACACCCAGGGATGGTGCTGGTGTTCACACCCAGGGATGGTGCAGGTGTTCACACCCAGGGATGGTGCTGGTGTTCACACCCAGGGATGGTGCTGGTGTTCACACCCAGGGATGGTGCTGGTGTTCACACCCAGGGATGGTGCTGGTGTTCACACCCAGGGATGGTGCTGGTGTTCACATCCAAGGATGGTGCTGGTGTTCACACCCAGGGATGTTGTAGGTGTTCACACCCAGGGATGGTGCTGGTGTTCACACCTAGGGATGGTGCTGGTGTTCACACCAGGATGGTGCAGGTGTTCACACCCAGGGATGGTGCTGGTGTTCACACCCAGGGATGGTGCTGGTGTTCACACCCAGGGATGGTGCTGGTGTTCACATCTAGAAGTGGTGCTGGTGTTCACACCCAGGGATGGTGCTGGTGTTCACACCAGTGGTGGTGCTGGTGTTCACACCCAGGGGTGGTGCTGGTGTTCACTCCCAGGGATAGTGCTGGTGTTCACACCCAGGGATGGTGCTGGTGTTCACACCCAGGGATGGTGCTGGTGTTCACACCCAGGGATGGTGCTGGTGTTCACACCCAGGGTGGTGCTGGTGTTCACACCCAGGGATGGTGCTGGTGTTCACACCCAGGGATGGTGCAGGTGTTCACACCCAGGATGGTGTAGGTGTATACCTGGGTATACCTGAAGAGAGTTCCGTGGGTCAACGCCCCCGTGGCCCGGTCTGTGACCAGGCCTCATTGTGGATCAGGGCATGATCAACCAGGCTGTTACTGCTGGCCCCACGTGATCCAACGTACGAACCACAGCCCGGCTGGTCAGATACTGACTTTAGGTGCCTGTCCAGTGCCTGCTTGAAGACAACCAGGGGGCTATTGGTAATCCTGATGTCCTGGGAGGCACTTGAACAGTCTTGAGCCCCTGACACTTATTGTGCTGTCTCTCAACGTGCTAGTGGCACCCCTGCTTTTCATTGGGGGATGTTGCACCGTCTGCCGAGTCTTTGCTTTCGTAAGGAGTGATTTTCGTGTGCAAGTTTGGTACTAGTCCCTCTAGGATTTTCCATGTGTATATAATAATGTATCTTCTCGCCTGCGTTCTAGAGAGTACAGGTTTAGGAACGAAGCGTTCCCAGTAATTGAGGTGGTTTATCGCAGTTATGCGTGCTGTGAAGGTTCTCTGCACATTTTCTAGGTCAGCAATTTCACCTGCCTTGAAAGGTGCAGTTAGTGTCAAGCAATATTCCAGCCTAGATAGAACAAGCGACCTGAAGAGAGTCATCATGGGCTTGGCATCCCTGGTTTTGAAGGTTCTCATTATCCATCATGTCATTTGAGGCTGGTGTTCACACCTAAGGGTGGTGTAGGTGTGACTTTGTGTACACACATAGGGATGGTGTAGGTGAGAGGCTGAGTGTTACACCCAGGGGTGGGGCAGGTGTGTGGCTGGTGTTAACACAAAGGGGTGGGGCAGGTGTGTGGCTGGTGTTAACACAAAGGGGTGGGGCAGGTGTGTGGCTGGTGTTAACACCCAGGGGTGGGGCAGGTGTGTGGCTGGTGTAACTTACCCAGGGTGGGGCAGGTGTGTGGCTGGTGTTAACACCCAGGGGTGGGGCAGATGTGTGGCTGGTGTTAACACCCAGGGGCGGGGCAGGTGTGTGGCTGGTGGTAACACCCAGGGTGGGGCAGGTGTGTGGCTGGTGGTAACACCCAGGGGTGGGGCAGGTGTGTGGCTGGTGTTAACACCCAGGGGTGGGGCAGGTGTGTGGCTGGTGTTAACACCCAGGGGTGGGGCAGATGTGTGGCTGGTGTTAACACCCAGGGGCGGGGCAGGTGTGTGGCTGGTGGTAACACCCAGGGGTGGGCAGGTGTGTGGCTGGTGGTAACACCCAGGGGTGGGGCAGGTGTGTGGCTGGTGTTACACCCAGGGTGGGGCAGGTGTGTGGCTGGTGTTAACACCCAGGGGTGGGGCAGGTGTGTGGCTGGTGTTAACACCCAGGAGTGGGGCAGGTGTGTGGCTGGTGTTAACACCCAGGGGTGGGCAGGTGTGTGGCTGGTGTTAACACCCAGGGTGGGGCAAGTGTTGGCTGATGTTAGCACCCAGGGGTGGGGCAGGTGTGTGGCTGGTGTTAACACCCAGGGGTGGGGCAGGTGTGTGGCTGGTGTTAACCCAGGGAGGGGCAGGTGTGTGGCTGGTGTTAACACCCAGGGGTGGGGAAGGGTGTGGCTGGTGTTAACCCAGGGGTGGGGCAGGTGTGTGGCTGGTGTTAACACCCAGGGTGTGGCAGGTGTGTGGCTGGTGTTAACACCCAGGGGTGGGGCAGGTGTGTGGCTGGTGTTAACACCGGGTGGTGCAAGTGTGTGGCTGTTTAAGCATCTCAGTGAATCATAACATTAACAAACTTAAAATAATTGAAACATTGTTTCTTACTCTGACTGTAACGTCTGAGTGTTCTTAAACCTGACAGTCTGTTTCAAGACTGTCATCTCACCTCTGACTGTTGCAAGGTCTGACAGTCTGTGTCAAGACTGTGCATCTCACCTCTGACTGTTGCAAGGTCTGACCCAGATCCCATGTTGCAATGTCAAGTGTTCACTGGCCTAACAGACACGTCTGTGCTCCCAAGTCTGAGTGTGGGTATGGAGTGTCAGCTATGAGCATCAACTCTGAGAGTTCTCATGTTGAGTGTCGAGTCTGTAATGTTGGTTGTGTGTGTGTGTGTGCGCAAGTGACTGACGTCACTTGCACACACTGACGTCACTGCGTCACTCCTGCTAGTTGTGTTTTCCAGTTGGTCCAGATGTCTCACGCCACTGTTCTGTGTTGGGTGAACACTCCTGTTGTTCTAGTTGCTGACGTCAATGTTCTACTTGCTGTGTCATGTTGTTCCAGGTGGCTGACGTCAATGTTCAACTGGCTGTGTCATGTTGCTCCAGGTGGCTGACGTTACTGTTTTACTGGCTGTGTCATGTTGTTCCAGGTGGCTGACGTCGCTGTTCTACTGGCTGTGTCATGTTGTTCCAGGTGGCTGACGTCACTGTTCTACTGGCTGTCATGTTGTTCCAGGTGGCTGACGTCACTGTTCAACTGGCTGTGTCATTTTGTTCCAGGTAACTGACGTCACTGTTCTACTAGCTGTGTCATGTTGTTCAAGGTGGCTGACGTCACTGTTCAACTGGCTGTGTCATGTTGCTCCAGGTAGCTGACGTCACTGTTCTACTGGCTGTGTCATGTTGTTCCAGGTGGCTGACGTCACTGTTCAACTGGCTGTGTCATGTTGCTCCAGGTGGCTGACGTCACTGTTCTACTGGCTGTGTCAAGTTGTTCCAGGTGACTGACGTTACTGTTCTACTGGCTGTGTCATGTTGTTCCAGGTGGCTGACGTCGCTGTTCTACTGGCTGTGACATGTTCCAGGTGGCTGGCGTCGCTGTTCTACTAGCTGTGTCATGTTCCGTGGCTGGCGTCGCTGTTCTACTGGCTGTCATGTTCCAGGTGGCTGGCGTCGCTGTTCTACTAGCTGTCATGTTCCAGGCTGGCGTCGCTGTTCTACTGGCTGTCATGTTCCAGGTGGCTGGCGTCGCTGTTCTACTGGCTGCCAGTTCCAGGTGGCTGGCGTCGCTGTTCTACGGCTGCATGTTCAGGTGGCTGGCGTCGCTGTTCTACTGGCTTGTCATGTTCCAGGTGGCTGGCGTCGCTGTTCTACTGCTGTGTCATGTTCAGGTGGCTGGCGTCGCTGTTCTACTGTTCATGTTCAGGTGGCTGGCGTCGCTGTTCTACTGCTGTCATGTTCAGGTGGCTGGCGTCGCTGTTCTACTGGCTGTCATGTTCAGGTGGCTGGCGTCGCTGTTCTACTGGCTTCATGTTCCAGGGCTGGCGTCGCTGTTCTACTGGCTGTGTCATGTTCAGGTGCTGGCGTCGCTTTCTACTGGCTGTGCATGTTCAGGTGGCTGGCGTCGCTGTTCTACTGCTGTCATGTTCCAGGTGGCTGGCGTCGCTTTCACTGTGTCATGTTCAGGTGGCTGGCGTCGCTGTTCTCTGCTGTCATGTTCCAGGTGGCTGGCGTCGCTTTCTACTGGCTGTCATGTTCAGGTGGCTGGCGTCGCTGTTCACTGGCCCCCCCCCCCCCCGGGGGGGGGGGGGGGGGGGTTTCCCGGTGGCTGGCGTCGCTGTTCTACTGGCTGTCATGTTCCAGGTGGCTGGCGTCGCTGTTCTACTGGCTGTCATGTTCCAGGTGGCTGGCGTCGCTGTTCTACTGGCTCTCATGTTCCAGGTGGCTGGCGTCGCTGTTCTACTGGCTGTGTCATGTTCCAGGTGGCTGGCGTCGCTGTTCGACTGGCTGTCATGTTCCAGGTGGCTGGCGTCGCTGTTCTACTGGCTGTCATGTTCCAGGTGGCTGGCGTCGCTGTTCTACTGCCTGTCATGTTCCAGGTGGCTGGCGTCGCTGTTCTATGGCTGTATGCTCCAGGTGGCTGGCGTCGCTGTTCTACTGGCTGTCATGTTCCAGGTGGCTGGCGTCGCTGTTTTTACTGGCTGTCATGTTCCAGGTGGCTGAGTCCTGTTCTACTGGCTTTTCATGTTCCAGGTGGCTGGCGTCGCTGTTCTACTGGCTGTCATGTTCCAGGTGGCTGGCGTCGCTGTTCTACTAGCTTTAGTCATGTTCCAGGTGGCTGGCGTCGCTGTTCTACTGGCTGTCATGTTCCAGGTGGCTGGCGTCGCTGTTCTACTGGCTGTCATGTTCCAGGTGGCTGGCGTCGCTGTTCTACTGGCTGTCATGTTCCAGGTGGCTGGCGTCGCTGTTCTACTGGCTGTGTCATGTTCCAGGTGGCTGGCGTCGCTGTTCTACTGGCTGTCATGTTCCAGGTGGCTGGCGTCGCTGTTCTACTGGCTGTCATGTTCCAGGTGGCTGGCGTCGCTGTTCTACTAGCTGTCATGTTCCAGGTGGCTGGCGTCGCTGTTCTACTGGCTGTCATGTTCCAGGTGGCTGGCGTCGCTGTTCTACTGGCTGTCATGTTCCAGGTGGCTGGCGTCGCTGTTCTACTGGCTGTCATGTTCCAGGTGGCTGGCGTCGCTGTTCTACTGGCTGTCATGTTCCAGGTGGCTGGCGTCGCTGTTCTACTGGCTGTCATGTTCCAGGTGGCTGGCGTCGCTGTTCTACTGGCTGTCATGTTCCAGGTGGCTGGCGTCGCTGTTCTACTGGCGTGTCATGTTCCAGGTGGCTGGCGTCGCTGTTCTACTGGCTTGTCATGTTCCAGGTGGCTGGCGTCGCTGTTCTACTAGCTGTCATGTTCCAGGTGGCTGGCGTCGCTGTTCTACTGGCTGTCATGTTCCAGGTGGCTGGCGTCGCTGTTCTACTGGCTGTCATGTTCCAGGTGGCTGGCGTCGCTGTTCTACTGGCTGTGTCATGTTCCAGGTGGCTGGCGTCGCGTTCTACTGGCTGTGTCATGTTCCAGTGGCTGGCGTCGCTGTTCTACTGCTGTCATGTTCCAGGTGGCTGGCGTCGCTGTTCTACTGGCTGTGTCATGTTCCAGGTGGCTGGCGTCGCTGTTCTACTGGCTGTCATGTTCCAGGTGGCTGGCGTCGCTGTTCTACTGGCTTGTCATGTTCCAGGTGGCTGGCGTCGCTGTTCTACTGGCTGTCATGTTCCAGGTGGCTGGCGTCGCTGTTCTACTGGCTGTGTTTATGTTCCAGGTGGCTGGCGTCGCTGTTCGACTGGCTGTCATGTTCCAGGTGGCTGGCGTCGCTGTTCTACTGGCTGTCATGTTCCAGGTGGCTGGCGTCGCTGTTCTACTGGCTGTCATGTTCCAGGTGGCTGGCGTCGCTGTTCTACTGGCTGTGTCATGTTCCAGGTGGCTGGCGTCGCTGTTCTAATGGATGTCATGTTCCAGGTGGCTGGCGTCGCTGTTCTACTGCCTGTCATGTTCCAGGTGGCTAGCGTCGCTGTTCTACTGGCTGTCATGTTCCAGGTGGCTGGCGTCGCTGTTCTACTGGCTGTCATTTTCCCAGGTGGCTGGCGTCGCGTTTCTACTAGCTGTGCATGTTCCAAGTGGCTGGCGTCGCTGTTCTACTAGCTGTGTCATGTTCCAGGTGGCTGGCGTCGCTGTTCTACTAGCTGTGTCATGTTCCAGGTGGCTGGCGTCGCTGTTCTACTAGCTGTGTCATGTTCCAGGTGGCTGGCGTCGCTGTTCTACTAGCTGTGTCATGTTCCAGGTGGCTGGCGTCGCTGTTCTACTGGCTGTGTCCTCTTGCAGAATTAATTCACCCGCCTGGGACCACCAGCGCTGCCTTGCCTCAAATTTGACGGTATATGCAAATTGCATAATATCTTTTATGTTTTTCAACGAACCACATCTGTCAGTGGCTAAAGCAATGTGTTCGGGGTACAACAGCTTCATTCCAAAGTAGGAGAGAGCCTTTCCAGCACTTTGGAATACAATGCTCTTACTACCCTATGCTTGTGTAATATACTTAGCAAGTAGTGTGGCTGTGTATTATACAAAGTAGTGTTTAGTATACTTAATAAGTAGTGTTTAATATACTTAATAAGCAGTGTGACTGTATATTATACTTACTAAATAGTGTGATTGTGTAGTGTACTTAATAAGTAGTGTGGTTGTGTAGAATTGAGCAATCTGGTTATGATAAACGTTCGCAAAACTGTCTGCAATTTTTTTTTACCCTCTGCACTCTCTCTGCAATGATTGTGATTGATCGGTAGTAAGCTGAATGTTGAACCTGGAATTTGCTTTATAATTTGAACAAAATAAGAATATATTTTTGTGCAAAATCATTTATGTATATATATATATATATATATATATATTTTTTTTTTTTTTTTTTTCAACAAGTCGGCCGTCTCCCACCGAGGCAGGGTGACCCAAAAAGAAAGAAAATCCCCAAAAAGAAAATACTACTTTCATCATCATTCAACACTTTCACCACACTCATACATAATCACTGTCTTTGCAGAGGAGCTCAGATACGACAGCTGAGAATTGTCCCTCCCAGCTGTCACTATCCCAGACCCCTCCTTTAAAGTGCAGGCATTGTACGTCCCATTTCCAGGACTCAAGTCCAATTAAATCAATTAACTGGTTTCCCTGAATCCCTTCACAAAATGTTACCCTGCTCACACTCCAACAGATCGTCACAAAACCATTCGGCTCCATTCACTCCTATCTAACACGCTCACACATGCTTGCTGGAAGTCCAAGCCCCTCGCTGTTCTACTAGCTGTGTCATGTTCCAAGTGGCTGGCGTCGCTGTTCTACTAGCTGTGTCATGTTCCAGGTGGCTAACGTCGCTGTTCTACTAGCTGTGTCATGTTCCAGGTGGCTGGCGTCGCTGTTCTACTAGCTGTGTCATGTTCCAGGTGGCTGGCGTCGCTGTTCTACTAGCTGTGTCATGTTCCAGGTGGCTGGCGTCGCTCTTCTACTGGCTGTGTCCTCTTCCAGAATTAATTCACCCCGCCTGGGACCACCAGCGCTGCCTTGCCTCAAATTTGACGGTATATGCAAATTGCATAATATCTTTTATGTTTTTCAACGAACCACATCTGTCGAGTGGCTAAAGCAATGTGTTCTGGGTACAACAGCTTCATTCCAAAGTAGGAGAGAGCCTTTCCAGCACTTTGGAATACAATGCTCTTACTACCCTATGCTTGTGTAATATACTTAGCAAGTAGTGTGGCTGTGTATTATACAAAGTAGTGTTTAGTATACTTAATAAGTAGTGTTTAATATAATTAATAAGCAGTGTGACTGTATATTATACTTACTAAATAGTGTGATTGTGTAGTATACTTAATAAGTAGTGTGGTTGTGTAGAATTGAGCAATCTGGTTATGATAAACGTTCGCAAAACTGTCTTCAATTTTTTTTTACCCTCTGCACTCTGCAATGATTGTGAATGATCGGTAGTAAGCTGAATGTTGAACCTGGAATTTGCTTTATATTTTGAACAAAATAAGAATATATTTTTGTGCAAAATCATTTATGTATATATAGGTTGGTAGAAATAGGTAGTAGGTTGGTAGACAGCAACCACCCAGGGAGGTACTACCGTCCTGCCAGGTGACTGTGAAACAGAAACCTGAAACTGTTTTACATGATGGTAGGATTGCTGGTGTCTTTTTTCTGTCTCATAAACACGCTGGATAACAGGTATATCTAGCTTCTCTACTTACACTTTAGGTCACACTACACTGGCATACACATGCATATATACATACACACATCTAGGTTTTTCTTTTTCTTAATAGCTCTTGTTCCTTTTATTTTCTCTATTGTCCATGGGAAAGTGGAAAGAATCTTTCCTCCGTAAACCATGCGTGTCGTATGAGGCGACTAAGATGCCGGGAGCAATGGGCTAGTAACCCCTTCTCCTGTACAAATCTACTAAAAACGAAGAAGAAAAAACTTTATAAAATTGGGTTGTCTGAATGTGCGTGGATGTAGTGCGGATGATAAGAAAGAGATGATTGCCGATGTTATGAATGAAAAGAAGTTGGATGTCCTGGCCCTAAGCGAAACAAAGCTGAAGGGGGTAGGCGAGTTTCAGGGGGAGAAATAAATGGGATTAAGTCAGGAGTATCTGAGAGAGTTAGAGCTAAGGAAGGGGTAGCAATAATGTTGAAGGATCAGTTATGGAAGGAAAAGAGGAATATAAATGTGTAAATTCAAGGATTATGTGGATTAAAATAAGGGTCGGATGCGAAAAGTGGGTCATAATAAGCGTGTATGCACCTGGAGAAGAGAGGAGTGTAGAGGGAGAGAGAGATTTTGGGAGATGTTAAGCGAATGTATAGGAACTTTTGAACCAAATGAGAGAGTAATTGTGGTAGGGGACCTAAATGCTAAAGTGGGAGAAACATGCAGAGAGGGTGTAGTAGGTAAGTTTGGGGTGCCAGGTGTAAATGATAATGGGAGCCCTTTGATTGAACTTTGTATAGAAAGGGGTTTAGTTATAGGTAATACATATTTTAAGAAAAAGAGGATAAATAAGTATACAAGATATGATGTAGGGCGTAATGACAGTAGTTTGTTGGACTATGTATTGATAGATAAAAGACTGTTGAGTAGACTTCAGGATGTACATGTTTATAGAGGGGCTACAGATATATCAGATCACTTTTTAGTTATAGCTACAGTGGGAGTAAAAGGTAGATGGGATACAAGGAAAATAGAATCAGTAAGTAAAAGAGAGGTGAAGGTTTATAAACTAAAAGGAGGCAGTTAGGGTAAGATATAAACAACTATCGGAGGATAGATGGGCTAGTGAGTGTAGGCAATGGGGTCGAAAATGTATGGGGTAGATTTAAAAATGTAGTGTTAGAGTGTTCAGCAGACGTTTGTGGTTACAGGCGAGTGGGTGCGGGGGGGAAGAGGAGCGATTGGTGGAATGATGATGTAAAGAGAGTAGTAAGGGAGAAAAAGTTAGCATATGAGAGGTTTTACAAAGTAGAAGTGATGCAAGGAAGGAAGAGTATATGGAGAGAAAAAGAGAGGTTAAAATAGTGGTGAAGCAATGTAAAAAGAGAGCAGATGAGAGAGTGGGTGAGATGTTATCAGCAAATTTTGTTGAAAATAAGAAAAGTTTTGGAATGAGATTAATAAGTTGAGGAAGCCTAGAGAACAAATGGATTTGACAGTTAAAAATAGGAGAGGAGAGTTATTAAATGGAGAGTTAGAGGTATCGGGAAGATGGAGAGAATATTTTGAGGATTTGTTAAATGTTGATGAAGACAGGGAAGCTGTGATTTCGTGTGTAGGGCAGGAGGAATAACATCTTGTAGGAGTGTGGAAGAGCCAGTTGTGGGTGTAGGGAAGTTCGTGAGGCAGTGGGTAGAATGAAAGGGGTAAGGCAGCTGGGATTGATGGGATAAAGATAGAAATGTTAAAAGCAGGTGGGGATATAATTTTGGAGTGGTTGGTGCTATTATTTAATAAATGTATGGAAAGGGTAAGGTACCTAGGATTGGCAGAGAGCGTGTATTGTTCCTTTGTATAAAGGCAAAGGGACAAAAGAGAGTGCAAAAATTATAGGGGAATAAGTCTGTTGAGTGTACCTGGTAAAGTGTATGGTAGAGTTATTATTGAAAGAATTAAGAGTAAAACAGAAAGCAGGATAGCAGATGAACAAGGGGGCTTTAGGAAAGGTAGGGGTGTGTAGACGAAGTGTTTACAGTGAAACATATAGGTGAACAGTATTTGGATAAGGGTAAAGATGTTTTGTGGCATTTATGGATTTGGAAAAGGCGTATGATAGGGTAGATAGGGGGCAATGTGGCAGATGTTGCAGGTGTATGGAATAGAGGAAGGTTACTGAAAGCAGTGAAGAGTTTTTATGAGGATAGTGAGGCTCAGGTTAGAGTGTGTAGGAGGGAAGGGGACTATTTCCCAGTAAAAGTGGGCCTTAGACAAGGATGTGTGATGTCACCGTGGTTGTTCAATATATTTATAGATGGGGTTGTAGAGAAGTGAATGCGAGGGTCTTGGCAAGAGGTGTTGGGCTAAAAGATAAAGAAGCAAATACAAAGTGGGAGTTGTCACAGTTGCTTTTTGCTGATGACACTGTGCTTTTTTGGGGATTCTGAAGAGAAGCTGCAGAGGTTGGTGGATGAATTTGGTAGGTGTGTAAAAGAAGAAAATTGAAAGTGAATATAGGAAAGAGTAAGGTGATGAGGATAACAAAAAGAATAGGTGACGAAAGATTGGATATCAGATTGGAGGGAGAGAGTATGGAGGAGGTGAATGTATTCAGATATTTGGGAGTGGACATGTCGGCGGATGGGTCTATGAAGGATGAGGTGAATCATAGAATTGATGAGGGAAAAGGGTGAGTGGAGCACTTCGAGTCTGTGGAGACAAAGAACCTTGTCCATGGAAGTAAAGAGGGGAATGTATGAGAGTATAGTTATACCAACGCTCTTATATGGGTGTGAAGCATGGGTGATGAATGTTGCAACGAGGAGAAGGCTGGAGGCAGTGGAGATGTCATGTCTGAGGTCAATGTGTGGTGTGAATATAATGCAGAGAATTCGGAGTTTGGAAATTAGGAGGAGGGGATTACCAAACGATTGTCCAGAGAGCTGAGGAGGGGTTGTTGAGGTGGTTTGGACATGTAGAGAATGGAACGAGACAGAGTGACTTCGAGAGTGTATAAATCTGTAGTGGAGGGAAGGCGGGGTAGGGGTCGGCCTAGGAAAGGTTGGAGGGAGGGGGTAAAGGAAGTTTTGTGTGCGAGGGGCTTGGATTTCCAGCAAGCATGTGTGAGCGTATTTGATAGAGTGAATGGAGGCATATGGTTTTTAATACTTGACGTGCTGTTGGAGTGTGAGCAAAGTAACATTTATGAAGGGATTCAGGAAACCGGCAGGCCGGACTTGAGTTCTGGAGATGGGAAGTACAGTGCCGGCACTCTGAAGGAGGGGTGTAAATGTTGCAGTTTTATAACTGTAGTGTAAAAGCACCCTTCTGGCAAGACAGTGATGGAGTGAATGATGATGAAAGTTTTCTTTTTCGGGCCACCCTGCCCTGGTGGGAATCGGCCGATGTGTTAATAAAAATAATATATATATATATATATATATATATATATATATATATATATATATATATATATATATATATATATATATATATATATATATATATATATACATAAATGATTTTGCACAAAAATATATTCTTATTTTGTTCAAATTATAAAGCAAATTCCAGGTTCAACATTCAGCTTACTACCGATCATTCACAATCATTGCAAGAGAGTGCAGAGGGTAAAAAAAATTGCAGACAGTTTTGCGAACGTTTATCATAACCAGATTGCTCAATTC
>WNWK01031087.1:0-22969 GCA_009830355.1 Cherax destructor
GGAGTGGTATTAGGGGCAAGAACTTCACTTTGATGAATTTAAACTCCTCCACAATTTTCTCTACCAAGTTTGGAGGATGACAAGGAGCATTGTCCATTATCAGGAGGCACTTAAGTGGCAAATTATTTTCCTCGAGATATTTCTTCACACTGGGGCCAAACACTTCATTGAACCAATCTAAGAAAATGTCCTTTGTGACCCAAGCCTTTTGTTAGACTTCCACATCACACACAAGTTAGACTTGCTGACACCGCATCTGCCAAACACTCGGGATTTTCAAAAAGATACACCAGTAAAGGCTTCACTTTGCAATCACCACTGGCATTGGCACACAGCATCAAAGTTAGCCTGTCTTTCATAGGCTTATGTCCTGGCTGTGCCTTTTCCTCCTGAGTAATGTAGGTCCTGTTGGGCATTTTCTTCCAAAACAGGCCTGTTTCATCACAATTAAACACTTGTTGGGGAGGAATTGTTCAGCCTCTAGGTACTCCTGGAATTCAGGAACATATTTTTCAGCCGCACTTTTGTCACAACTGGCTCCCTCACCATGCCTCACAACACTATGTATGCCACTTCGATTCTTAAATTTGTAAAACCAGCCTCTGCTGGCTTTAAATTCGCTCACTTCAGCACTCGTTGCAGGCATTTTCTTAAGGAGATCATCATGCAACTGCCTTGCTTTTTCACATATTATTCCCTCCGAAACAGTATCTCCTGCTAACTGTTTCTCGTTGATCCACACCAACAACAACCTTTCCACATTTTCCAGCACTTGTGGTCTCTGTTTTGTGATCACAGATGCACCTTTGCAACAACAGCTTCCTTGATTTTACTTGAATATTTCTTATCCACAATGGTAGCGATGGTAGAATAGGGTTTACCATACAGCCTGGCTAGCTCACTGATACGCACTCCACTTTCATATTTTTCTATTATCTCCTTCTTCACTTCTATCGTACATATATTTCTGTTCCTCTTTGCCACAGGCTTAGCACTAGGATCTTTCCTTGGACCCATGGTAGCTTATTTAGCAGTTGCAAGCACTAAAAACAGCAGTGGAATAATGACAATATACTGGTATGAATGCGTGGGTGTGGGTGGGTGGTCGCTCTCGCTTGTAAACAATAGCACTGACGCTCCCTGGAGTGCGCGCTCAGCTGGGCGGCAAGCGGACAGGTCCGGTACGAATGTCGGTAAACGAAGCAAACATCGTAAGCCACAAACAAATTTCTTACGTTATAAATATCGGTTACCGAAAATAACGTAAGATGATAACATCGTAAGCCGGGGTTCCACTGTACTTACAAAAGCATTTAAAAAAATAAACTTACATAAAAGGGCGATTTTGGGGACCATCGTAACTCGAGGTACCACTGTATTTTAATAAAATTAAGCTTCTACATACACAAAAGAATTACATAATACTACTAAAAGTGTTAGTAAATAAATGCATGTATTTTTACTTACCTTTATTGAAGATTGTTGATGGCATATGGAAGATAGGGAGGAGGAGTGAGGGAGGTTGGGGTTATTGTTTGGAAGGGGAATCCCCCTCCAAAAGGACTTCAGGTATCAAAGCCCTATCTGGGGTTACTTCTCTTCATTGTCTTTTAATCCCACTAGGACCAGCTTGAGAGTCACTGGACATTTTAACAAAATAACTGTCCACAGTCATCTGTTTCTGGCAACTCTTAAACATGTTCCTGAAGTAGGACATTGTTTGGTCACTGAACACGCTGCTGTTATGGCTTGTTTGAGCTTGCTCAGGGTGGTATTTTTCAACAAAACTTTGCAACCTATTCCACATTGTACACATCTCCTTAATCTCTGAAGAAGGCACCTTCTTCAGTCCCTCTTCCTCCTCCTTCTCCCGTGAATCAATAGCCTCAAATCTGGTCTTATGCTCTTCCATTTCCAGCTGTTGCAGCTCTTCAGTTGTTAGCTCTACCCTGTGGCCCTGCACTAACTCTTCCACATCCTCGCCACTCACCTCCAACCCCAGGGACTTGCCCAATTCCACAACAGGCACAGGGTCGGCAGGGTCAGGGTCAGCCTCAAACCCTTCAAAATCCCTCTGTTGGACACAACCTGGCCACAATGGTCTCCAAGCAGAGTTCAACGTCCTGGAAGTCATTCCCTCCCAAGCCTTACCTATAAGGCCTATGCACCTTTAGATATTGAAGTGATACTTCCAGGGTCAATTCACTGTCCGAGGTCATTTCAAAGCACTTTTCAAACACTGCTTTTGTGTAGAGTTTTTTGAAGTTACAGATGACCTGCTGGTCCATGGGCTGGAGGAGAGGAGTGGTGTTAGGAGGCAAGAACTTCAATTTTATAAATCTGAAGTCTTCACACAGTAGGTCTTCCATGTTTTGAGGATGTGAAGGAGCATTGTCCAGTAACAGGAGGCACTTTTTGTCCAAACCCTTTTCCTGTAGGTATTTTTTCACACTGGGGCCAAACACTTCATGGATCCAGTCACTGAAAAGTTGCTTTGTGACCCTTGCATTCTGACTAGATCTCCACAAGACACAATCTATTTTTGATGACATTGTGTTTCTTGAACACTGGGATTTTCTGAGTGATACACTAGTAAAGGCTTCAATTTAAAATCCCCAGTAGCATTACTACACATCATGAGAGTTAGCCTGTCTTTCATAGGCTTGTGTCCTGGCAGTGCCTTTTCCTCCTGAGTAATGTAGGTCCTGTTGGGCATTTTCTTCCAAAACAGGCCTGTTTCGTCACAATTGAACACTTGTTCAGGTTTCAATTTTTCAGTCTTTATGTAGTCCTGAAACTGGTTTATGAATTTTTCAGCTGCACGTTTGTCTGAACTGGCAGCCTCACCATGCCTTACCACATTATGTATGCCACTACGATTTTTAATCTCTCAAACCAGCCTTTGCTAGCTTTAAATTCACTACCATTACAATCAACACTGGTTTCAGGCATTTTCTTTGCAAGATCGGCATGCAACTTCCTTGCCTTTTCACAAATGATTGACTCCAACACACTATCACCCGCCAACTCTTTATCCTTGATCCACACCAGCAACAACTTCTCAATCTCTTCGATTATTTGTAGTCTATTTTTGGCTCGCACAGTAACACCGTTTGCAACATCAGCTTCCTTAATTTGTTCCTTCTTAAGCAGGATAGAAGTGATAGTTGACCTGTTTTTGCCATACATCCTGGCAAGCTCACACATTCGCACACCACTCTCGTATTTTTGTATTACAGTATTTCTTTCTTCGTGTCTACGGTGTTTCTCACTTTCTTCATACCAGGGGTACCACTAGGAACGTTCTTGGGACCCATGGTAGCTTATTTCACAGCTTATTCCACAGCGTGCAGGGTATTGTTCTCTCAAGTGTAAACAACGCGGGACTGGCTCTCCACGCCTGCGCGGTGAGGCACCCAAGCACCTGGGCGGACAGGTCACGGACGCATTCGTTCGACTCGCGATATTTTGTTCGCATGACGATATAGATATTCTTGTTCTAATGACGATTTGTTTGCATGCCGAGCCATTCGAATAGCGGGGGTCCACTGTAAATACTATTATTTATGTTACATTTGTAGTCTTAAGCAGTAAAAACAACATAATACATCACGATAATGAACTACAATTACATACATATTCACTTTTATTTTTGTAAGATCTGTTGGTCTAAAAAAAACTTGTTTGGCTTTTTGGGGACTCCCAGGAACGTAACCCTATTTTTCAAATAAGTTCTTTTAATTATCTAACACGACGTTTTCAGGAACGTAACTACTGTGCTAACTGACGGTCTACTGTAATACATAGTAGTAATAATAGCAATAGTAATACAGCTAGCCCTCCACTTTCGCGAGCTTCGAACATTCACAAATGCCCAGCCACACAATCATATTTACTAAAATGCGGGAAAAAAATACCATAACATGTACAGTGGGCCCCCGACTATCGGCCGGTCTGAGTATCGGCCGACTTGAGTTTCAGTCTCTTTTTTCGGCCCAATTTTCCCCCGACTATCGGCCATTTCCCCGAGTTTTAGCCCGCGTACCAGACCTCTCCGCCTGCCCGTGCAGGCGTCGTGAGCCAGTCTAGCTTTGTTTACCATTGAGTGAACATTTCACAATAATTTTATTGTGTTTATTGATTGTTTATTGATTGTCACTGTGAAATAAGTCACAATGGTTCCAAAGAAGCTTCCTAGTGGCACCCCTGTGGTAAAGAAAGATAGGAACACCATCGAACTGAGATTAATGAAATTTGTTCAATGAGGAATAAGGTGCAGGAATTTGTTGAAAAATACCACGCTGAAATAAACCATCTCTGCAACAAGTTCAGTGACAGAGCCATATTGCACTTCATGAACATGTTAAAGAGGTGCCAGAAACAGAGGACTGTGGACAGTTATTTTATGAGAGAGGGGTCCAGTGACTCAAAAGCTGGTCCTAGTGGCATTAAAAGACCAAGAAGGGAAGTAACTCCAGATAGGGCTTTGATACCTGAAGTTCTAATTGAGGGGGATTTCCCTTCGAAACACTAAGCCCTCCCTCACTCCTCCCTATCTTCCAGATGCCAGCAAATCTCCTCAATAAAGGTAAGTAAATGTTATTTTAAATGTAAATTTATAAATTTAATGTGTGTTGTTATTCTTTAAAAAATTTTTGTATTTATATTATTTCTTAGGGGAAATAATGGTTCGACTTTCAGCCAGTTCGAGTTAAGGCCTATCTCCTGGAACGGATTACGGCTGATACTTGAGGGTCCACTGTATATACAATATTTTACGATGTTTTCATGTGTTTTATGATTGTTCGTGGTTCAATAGGTTAAGAAAGTAGTATTGTTAGGCTAAGTAAATGCTATTATTATATTTCCTTACAATATATTTGCGCATCGAAACATTCGCGAACGCTACAGTACAGTATTATTATATTTCCCTACATATTTGCGCACCACCAAACATTCGCGAATTTTCAAGATTCGCGAGGTTCTTGATCCCGTAACCCTCGCGAATGTGGAGGGCCTTCTGTAGTAATACGTAGTAGTAATACAGTAGAACGTCATTTAGCACGAGATTATGTTGCACGTTACCAGTATTGCACGATTTAAGATTTGCGACACATTATCATCTTACATGACGTAAAGATGATATTACACGGTTCGGCAGGAGGGGAAAAGTTTTGAGCGCATGGTTATTTACTGCCTAAGAATATTCATGCTTTGAGGAAAAGGGAATTTGTTTTTCCTTCCTGCAAACTGTAAGTTTATTCAGATACACGGGGCCAGGAGCTGAGTCTCGACCCCTGCAACCACAATTAGGTGAGTACAGTTACATACATTATCATACATAGCAGCATATGTGTAGAGAACCTAGGATAACCCAAGTCAGTCAATAGAAATACTGTCACTCTGACTTTTTTGGGTTATCCTAGGTTCTCTACACATATGCTGCTATGTATGATAATCTTCGTAACTGTATCTGTGTATACCTGAATAAACTTACTTACAGTTTGTGGGAAGGAAAAACAAATAACCATTCTCACAAGCAGCCTTGTTGTTGTTCAGCGGGGAACACCACCGGCCATCCCTCCCCACCCACCCAGGACCCCACCATCCCAGCATTCATACGTATTTTATATGCGTCACAGTGTTGCTCAGAGTGGCAAGAAAATGTATAAGCATTTAAGTCTTAGAATTAACAAAGAAACATTAATATTAGACAAGACATAACCCGTGGCAGTAATGAAGTGTTACTTTGTACACATAAAAAGAGGTAAACATAAGTTTGTGACTGACTGACTTTGACTGACTGACTGACTGACTTGCTGACTGACTGACTTGACTGACTTACTGACTGAATGACTTACTGACTGAATGACTTACTGACTGAATGACTTACTGACTGAATGACTTACTGACTGAATGACTTGACTGACTTACTGACTTACTGACTAAATGATTTACTGACTGAATGATTTGACTGACTTACTGACTGAATGACTTGACTGACTGAATGACTTGACTGACTTACTGACTGAATGACTTGACTGACTTACTGACTGAATGACTTGACTGACTTACTGACTGAATGACTTGACTGACTTACTGACTGAATGACTTGACTGACTTACTGACTGAATGACTTGACTGACTTACTGACTGAATGACTTGACTGACTTACTGACTGAATGACTTGACTGACTTACTGACTGAATGACTGACTTGACTGAATGACTTGACTGACTGAATGACTTGACTGACTGAATGACTTGACTGACTGAATGACTGAATGACTTGACTGACTCACTTGACTGACTTACTGACTTGACTGACTGACTTGACTGACTTACTTGACTGACTGTCTTACTGACTTACTGACTGGGTGTTCTCTTCACTTGACCTATATCCTGACTTACTGACTGACTTGACTGACTGACTTGACTGACTGACTGACTTGACTGACTTACTGACTGAATGACTTGACTGACTTACTGACTGACTTGCTGACCGACTGACTTGACTGACTTACTGACTTACTGACTGAATGACTTGACTGACTTACTGACTGAATGACTTGACTGACTTACTGACTGAATGACTTGACTGACTTACTGACTGAATGACTTGACTGACTGACTGAATGACTTGACTTACTGACTGAATGACTTGACTGACTGAATGACTTGACTGACTGAATGACTTGACTGACAAATGACTGACTGACTTACGACTTGACTGGCTTGACTGACTTACTGACTGAATGACGCTGACTTACTGACTGAATGACTTGACTGACTTACTGACTGAATGACTTGACTGACTTACTGACTGAATGACTTGACTGACTTACTGACTGAATGACTTGACTGACTTACTGACTGAATGACTTGACTGACTTACTGACTGAATGACTTGACTTACTGACTGAATGACTTGACTTACTGACTGAATGACTTGACTGACTTACTGACTGAATGACTTGACTGACTTACTGACTGAATGACTTGACTGACTTACTGACTTGACTGACTGAATGACTTGACTGACTGAATGACTTGACTGACTGAATGACTTGACTGACTGAATGACTTGACTGACTGAATGACTTGACTGACTGAATGACTTGCGCTAATGACTTGACTGAAATGACTTGACTGACTGAATGACTTGACTGACTGAATGACTTGACTGACTGACTCACTTGACTGACTGACTGACTTACTGTTTGGGACTGACTTACTTGACTGACTTGACTGACTGACTTACTGACTTGACTGACTTACTTGACTGACTTGACTGACTTACTGACTGGGTGTTCTCTTCACTTGACCTATATTCTGACTTACTGACTGACTTGACTGACTTACTGACTGACTTGACTGACTTACTGACTGAATGACTTGACTGACTTACTGACTTGACTTACTGACTGAATGACTTGACTGACTTACTGACTGAATGACTTGACTGACTTACTGACTGAATGACTTGACTGACTGAATGACTGAATTACTTGACTGACTTACTGACTGAATGACTTGACTGACTGAATGACTTGACTGACTTACTGACTTGACTGACTTACTGACTGAATGACTTGACTGACTGAATGACTTGACTGACTTACTGACTGAATGACTTGACTGACTTACTGACTGAATGACTTGACTGACTTACTGACTGAATGACTTGACTGACTTACTGACTGAATGACTTGACTGACTTACTGACTGAATGACTTGACTGACTTACTGACTGAATGACTTGACTGACTTACTGACTGAATGACTTGACTGACTTACTGACTGAATGACTTGACTGACTTACTGACTGAATGACTTGACTGACTTACTGACTGAATGACTTGACTGACTTACTGACTGAATGACTTGACTGACTGAATGACTGAATGACTTGACTGACTGAATGACTTGACTGAATGACTTGACTGACTTACTGAATGACTTAAAGTTAGACACTCAGTACAACCATCGACTTCAGTACCAGAATCTCTTCCATCCACCTCAGCCCAGTAGGGCCACAGCATAACTCTCCACTCTCTTCACAATCATCCACAAACACCAGCACCCACAATTTAAGGTAAATACTATTATTTCTGTTACATTTGTAGTCTTAAGCAGTAAAAACAACATAATACATCATGATAATGAACTACAATTACATATTCACTTTTATTTTTGCAAGATCTGTTGGTCTAAAAAAAACTTGTTTGGCTTTTTGGGGACTCCCAGGAACGTAACCCTATTTTTCCCATAAGTTCTGTTAATTATTTAACACTAAATTATCTAACACGACTTTTTCAGGAACGTAACTATCGTGCTAAATGACGATATACTGTAGTAGTAGTAATATCAGTAGTAGTAGTAGTAATAGTAGTAGAAATAGTAGTAGTAATAGTAGTAGTAATAGTAGTAGTAAAAGTAGTAGTAATAGTAATACAGAAACAATACCGACACTGTTGGTCCGGAACCTCTAATACTGTAATCCGTACAAATTTACGATCGGGAACTTGAAATTCCCGCAGCCGCCAGACTAGTTTACTGTGCGGCCCACAGATGGCATTGAGTGTTGTCGTGCTCACTTGGATTGTTTACACTGCACCTACTGGTGGGGGACACCCCAATTCTGTGAATTTCTTAGCTTATTTTGATTACGTATATTAACCCCAGCTATGGCTTCTAAGGGAGATGAGAGGGAGAGTGGTGGGTTCAAACAATTCAGGAGAAAGTTGAACTGTTGAGAAAACTGAACAGTGGTGCTTCAGTGCGTAAGATCTGTGAAGATTATGGCCTCGGTAAATCAACTGTTTATGTTAACCAAGGTGACCACCCCTAGTCCGGAAATATCAGTAATCCGGAAAAGCTTTGGAACCAAATGTTCCGGAAAATTGATGTTATACCTGTAATAGTAATATCAGTAATAATAGTAGTAGTAGTAGTAGTAATAGTAGTACAGTTGCCCCTCATATTTCGTAATCATAGCAATTCGTAATTTCCGATAATCGTAAGGTTTTTCGTCAAAATATTGACTCGCAAATCATCGTTTGGCTCGCAAATAGTTGTTCGTCTCAGACACATACGTGCGGCCTCGACACACCATTCACAGTCAGTGTGGCATTGTTTATCAGCGAGTGACCATCACCCAACACGTTCATACGATAAATTTCTTAATATTCCATTCGTTTTAGTGCTTGCAACTGCTAAATAAGCCACCATGGGCCCAAAGAAAGCTCCTAGTGCCAGCCCTTTGGTTAAGGTCAGAAACAAGATAGAATTCAAGAAAGAGATCATTGCAAAATATGAAAGTGGTGTGCATGGCGGAGCTTACCAGGCTGTATGGGAAACCCCATAAACCATCGCTTCCATCGTGGCCAAGAAATAGGAAATCTAGGAAGCTGTTGTTGGAAAGGGGTCAACATGCTCACAAAATGAGATCAAGATACTTGGAAGTGGAGAGGTTATTTGGTGGGAATCAGTGACAAAATTAGCAGGAAATAGTGTTATGCAGTCTAAAATTTGTGAAAAGGCAAGGCAGTTGCATGACGATCTCGTAAAGAAAAAGCCTGCAGCGAGTGCTGATGTGAGTGAATTTAACCCATTAACTGTCCAAACGTAATATACGTTCTACTGCTAGCACTCCAAACGTATATAACGTTTTATTTTTCCTGGCTTCAAATTTGGGCCGATAGGCTTGAGGCGGCTAGACATGAGAGAATGGGTCTGTGCACTCAGTGTGTGCTGTATGAAAAAATGGCGACGCCTGGGCCGCATGGTAGCACAGTTACATTCAGCTCCATCTTGGGTCAAAATCATGGCACATCCTCGTGATTCACTCACGCCCGTCGTATTAACACTCTACTATTTGAGGAAAGTGTTATAGAACGGAGTTTAGTGAATTTGACACCGATGTGGCCACTAATGATCAAAGAATTAGTGAAAATATCGACGATAACCCAGATGACCCTCAACCAAGCACTTCTGGGGTGGCCAGTGTGGCCTCACCATACCCTCAGCCAAGCACTTCTGGGGTGGCCAGTGTGGCCACACCATACCCTCAGCCAAGCACTTCTGGGGTGGCCAGTGTGGCCACACAAGACCCTGGGCCAAGCACCTCTGGAGTGGCCAGTGTTACCCAAAGGCAACTACGAAGAGGAAACTATCATTTTCCCGCTGTGTTAGTGATGTAAAGTGATGTGAGTGATGATTTTATGCCAATAGATGATTCGTCTAGTGATAGTGATTTTCATTATTCACCAGTAAAGCGTATTTTTAGGCGTCGTTGCCTACGTTCTGGTAGTGTGCCATATGCAGTCTCCAAGGGTAGTGGCAGGTCACGATCTAAAACCCGGCGACTGATAGTGAAAGTGATCATGGAGGTGAATATGCTGGGATGGAGGAGGAGGAGGTAGTGTTGGGTGGCACTGTGCCTGGACCACATGGCGCAGTGGGTGGACAGACGAAGGACAGCCCGGCACCTCCTCAACCATGTGCGCCTTCCCCTGTCCCCCTCCTGCTCCCCATGCCCCATGCCACAGGTCCACCCTGCACCATGTGACCGTGAGTGGAACTGGACACAAAGTGTATTCGTGCCACAGCCTTTTGATTTTGATGTGAGGGAAGTGGCATCCTGCCAGAATGTCCCATAACGAATGAGTCTACAGAGTTAGACTTTCCAGTTGTACTTTGACAAGCCTATAATGAACTTGATAGTGACCCAGACGAACAATTATTACCGCTATATCATGGACAACACACAGGTTTCAGAATCGTCACGGCTGTGCAGATGGAAAGATACAACTGTGGCTGAAATGTATTATTCCTTGGCACTGTGATGCTTTTGCCACATACATATAAACACACTATACCACAGTACTGGTCCCAACTACTTTATCAGTACTCCTGTCTTCCGTGATCTCCTTCCCTGCAACAGATTCACTCTGTTGCTCGAATGTTGCATTTCTAGACAGGAATAGGCAAAACAGAAATGACCTTCTATACAAAATAAGGGAAGTGTTTATGTATCTGAAGCAGAAATTCGTGCCTACTTTTATCCCTTCAAGAACATTGTTGTCGACAGTCCTTGATTCTGTTCAAGGGACGCCTGTCATTCAAGCAATATATACCAAGCAAACGTAATCGCTTTGGTGTAAAACATTTTGTAATGTGTGACTGTGAGACTGGTCTTGTGTTGATGTCATTGTATACACCGGGAAAACACACTCGATGATACCAGGCGGATGTTGGGCATTTCGGTGATGTTGTTCGAAGATGATGGAGCCATACCTTGGCAAAGGTCATACATTGTACACAGACAACTGGTATACAAGCCCTATGCTTGCTGATTTTACGTGTGAACAATACTGATATATGTGGAACAGTGAGGAAATAGAAAACATATGCCAAGGTTCATTGGAGGCAGTGCTGATGGTGCAGTGAAGTATTTCATGCCAAGACATTATGGCACTGATGTGGCATGACAAACGAGATTTTACATTGCTGTCAACCATCCATAGAAACGAGATGGTACAAACAGACAAAGTGAACAGGGACACCAATGAATGTATTGTAAAGCCAGCTGCTGTTGTTGACTATACGAACAATATGCGACTAGTTGACAAGGTGACATGATGATAGGGTTTGTTGGCTGTGTGCGTAGAAGTAAGTGGTATGTAAAAGTGTTTTTCCACCTTGTAGATATTAGGTCAACATTCAATATTTTCAAATAAAGACTGGACAACGACAACGTTTGAAAATTCTCGTTAAATGTCATAAAACAGATAAAGAAAGTATGGGCCCACCTATACCAGCCCCTCAGCATGTCCCCCAACCACAACCACAGCCATTGGGAAAAGTCCCACACCGAATCATCCCTAACTGTCACTACCTTCTACCAATATCACCTACCCCAAAGAAGAAGCATTCCCAGAAAGTGTGTTGTGTGTGCTACCACCACAAAGCGCTCAACAGCGGAAGGACACACGATTCATATGTCACCAGTGTGGGTGGCACTCTGTATGAATCCATGCTTATGGGTATCATACAATTGTGGACTTCTAGAAACATAAGTGGAACATTAAAATACTTGTATATAGTTGTAGATAATAGAATGTGATTCAGCAAGGTGTAGAAAATCACCTATCAGTTTTACATGTGTTTTTGTCAGTATGATAATAATTTCTTACATAATATTGGTGTATAAACAAAATTAGCATTGAAATCAAAAGATTTACTACAAGATATAGATATCATATAATAAAAACCCAGAATATTAAAAAAATGGAAGAAAACGGTAAATACAGTGGTCCCTCGAGTTAAAATGGTCCCCAAAATCGCCCTTTTATGTAAGTTTATTTTTTTAAATGCTTTTGTAGTATATTTTTGGGGGTGTAAAGGCTAGTCTTTTTACATTATTCCTTATGGGGATAAATTCGTTTGGTAATGGCACTTGAACAGCATTTCGAACGAAAATATGAACCCGAGGTACCACTGTATGTAGATTTTCTGCAAGCGGCAGAGATCCATGTTGCCGTCAGGTGATCATCAAGTGCCAACCTCATATCTTGTTAAGTACTGACCTAATTTTTTTATTTTTATGCTATAACACTTTTAAAAATGCCCTTTATTCCTATAATTTTTTTTTTTTCCAAAATATTCGGAGCTCTCAGAGAACGTATATATACGTTTGGACAGTTAATGGGAAGGCCAGCAAAGGCTGGTTTGAGAGATTTAAGAAGCGTAGTGGCATACACAGTGTGGTAAGGCATGGCGAGGCTGCCGCTGACAAATTGCGGCTGAAAAATAGTGCAGGAATTAAGGGGAAGTAGAGGGAAGAATTCCTCCCCAACAAGTGCTCAATTGGACGAAACAGACCTCTTTAGAAAAAATGCCAAAGAGGACCACATCACACAGGAGGAAAAGGCACTGCCAGGAAACAACCTATGAAAGACAGGCTAATCTCATGTTCTGTAGTAATGCTAGGGGATTTCAAATTGAAGTCTTTTGATGTATTTGAAAATCCCAGGTGTTCAAGAAAAACAGTGTCGCCAAGGCTAATTTGTGTGTGATGGGAAGGCTAACAGTAAGGCGTGGGTCATGGGTAAACTTCCTTGATTGGTTCAATGAAGTGTTTGGCCCTAGTTAAGAAATCCTCCTAGAAAATAAATTGGAACTTGTGCCTCCTGGTAATGGACAATGCTCCTGCTCATCCTCCAGACTTGGTAGAGTAAATGGTAAAGGATTTCATTTCATCACAGTGAAGTTCTTGCCTCCTAAACCCCTTCATCCAGCCCATGGACCACAGATCATTTCAAACTTTAAAAATTCTACACCAAATAAGTTTCAATGGTGCTTTGCTAACCTCAGACACTGAATTGACCTAAAAAAGTTTTCAAAGATCACTTCAATATCCTCCATTGCATAAACCTTATAGGTGGCTTGGGAGGAAGTGATTGAACTTTGAACTCTGTTGGGAAAATTTGGCAGATTGTGTCCAAGAGAGGGATTTTGAAGGGTTTGGGCTGATCCTGAGGAGCTGATGTCAGTTGTGGAAAGTATTGTGGCATTCGGGAATTCCATGGGGTTGGATTTGGTGGGAGGGGGTGGAAGAGTTGGAGGGGACCACAATGAAGAGCTGCAAGACCTTCAACTGAACAGCAACAGACCCATCTCAGGAAATTGCCAGAGGAGGAGGAAGAGAGATTTAAATGGTGCCCTTCAAAGATTAAGGACATTTGGAAAGGGAGTGAGGTGCAATCATTTATGGAGGAACATCACCCTGACAAAGATGTTACAGGCTGTATCTGCGACATGTTCAATGACAACTTGTCCCATTTTGGGGAAAATTTTTAAAAAAATGCCAAAAAAGAGCTCTCGGGGTAGATATTTGGGGACAGGTGTGCAGTGACTCTCAAGCTGGGCCTAGTGGCATTAAAAAACAAAAAAGGAAGTAACCCCGGAAAAGATTGGTACCTAAGTTTTAGGGGGGGGTTCCCCCTTTCCCAAAAAATAGCAGTAACTCCTCCATCCTCTCCCCCCCCCCTCTTCCATACATTAACACGTCTTCAATAAAGGTAAGTGTCATGTTATTTTTGTTTTATTCTTCATGTCTCATTGTTTTCTGTGTATGTATAATCTATTTTCATGTAAAAAAAAAAAATTTTTTTAATACTTTTGGGTGTCTGGAACATATTAATTGGTTTACATTATTTCTTATGGGGAAAAGGATTAGCAAATCTAATTTTGCCATTAGTCACCTCTGAAATGGATTAATTATGAAAAAGAGGGTCCACTGTAGTAGTAATATTAGTAGTAATAAAAGTAGATGTTATAGTAGAATAGTAGTAGTAGTAATAATAGTAGTAGTAAAATAGTAGTACAGGGGCCCCCCCGGGGTTTTGGGGCATCTCCGAACTCCAACATTTATGTAAAAGTATTTTCATAAGTGCTTTTGCAAGTGTTTTTGGGGTCTGAAATAGACTAACCTCATGACATTATTTTTTTGGGAAAAAGTTGGAATGGCACTTCAGCATTCTGAAAGAATTTTGGCAAAGGGGGGTCCACTGTATTAATTTTAGTGGTAAAAGTAGTAGTAGTAATATTAGTATAAATTTAGTAGTAGTAATTTGTAGTAGTAAAAAGTGGAGTAATAATAGTAGTGGAACCTGACTTACGGTTTAACCATTCTGTGACCTATTTTTTAACCAATTTGCTCGTATATCAAATCAATTTTCCTCATTAGATAAGATAAGATTTTTTCGGATTTTAACCCCAGGGGTTCCCCCCGGATAACCCAAGAAAGTGGGGCCCATGGGGGACTGTTTATTTCCATTGGGGTCCTCAATCCCCCCAGGATGTGACCCACACCAGTTGACTAACACCTGGTCCTATTTGCTGCTAGGTGAACATGACAACAGGTGAAGGAAAACGGAAATGTTTCCACCCGCCTAACCCCGGGGGGCCCTCCGTGTGTGAAGCGAGATCGCCACCGGGCCCCCCGGGCCTTTTAACCGCCAGCGGAATTCCTGCTCTGGGAGGCAGGACAAAATACTTCAGTATGCGCTATCAACTCTATGGCTTATTTATCTATCACAATTGATCTAATATAACATAATAAACAATACAAATAACATAGAAACATGATATATACTCTAGAATAAAAAAAATATGTCATTATGTGACAGTGGTGGCAGCAGCCCCCTTCCCCCTGCCTTATTTTAAGAGAAAACAGTGTGTTTGGGGGGCTAACTGCACTAGACCAGTTTCATGGGGAAAAAACGAAACAATGTACAGGGGGAATTTGGTCATAATTCTTTCCCAAAGGTCCCCAATCCCCCTTTCCGAAAAATTTTTCCCTTAAGGAAAATGTCAAGTAGGTCAGCCCTTTTTTAGCCCCCCCCAAAAAACACTTAAAAAAGCACTTACAATATTCCCTTTTCATAATTGTTAAATTTTCCCGGGGGACCAAAACTGGGGTCCACTGTATTTATAAATAAGAAATATTGTATAAAAAAATAATAGAGAATGTAAAAAAAATAAACGGGGTTTTTAAAGTGTATGTACGCTGGCGGAAGTGGAGGGGGGAGGGGGGGGGGAGGTGGAGGGTGGAAGTGGCTATTTTCCCACGCCATACTGCCCACAAACAACCCCACACCCCTTGTTTATCTATGATTTCAGTTGAATTCCATGGACATCATCCTCTTTGTCTTCAGCATTGTCCTTTGCACTCACTTTCTTAGGACCCATGGTTAAAAAAAAAAAATTTGGGAAAAAAATAACACGAAAATGTTCCCCCAAGCGACATAAACACATGCACAGCTCAGCTGATGTGGCTTCGCTGGCCAACTAGTGGCAATGTTCTAAGAGCACATTATTATTAATATTACAGAACCTCCAAGTAACGGTTACCGCATAACATTATTTCTGAAAGGTTTTTTTACGGTCAATATTTGTCTGGAGCGTTTTGTTTTCATGTGCGGTCTGTACCAGACCTGTCCGCCTGCTTGCACTTTCGCGCCTCGCCCGCGGACGCCAGTCTAGCGTTGTTTACACTTGAGGAACAATCCCCGCCGCTTTTCAAACATTCCAAACATTTGTTGTGTTTATTGGTGGTTTGGATTGTCACTGAAATAAGTCCCCATGGGTCCAAAGAAGCTTCTAGTGGCACCACTGGGAGTGAGGAACACCATCGAACTGAAGAAAGAGATTGTTGAAAAAAAAAGGGGCGTAGTGTGGTGACTTGCCAGGGGGTACGGAAAAAAAAAGTCTACTATCACCCTATCCTGGCAAAAAAAAGAAATCAAGGATGCTAATGTTGCAAAAAAGGGGGTTATATGTTAAATTAAAAGACAAAGAAGGGGGAATAACCCCCCAGAGGGACTTGTTCCTAAGCCTTTTTGGGGGGGTTTTCCAAAATTTTAAACCTCCCTCCCCCCCCCCTTTTTCCTACAACCTCTTAAAAAAATAAAGAAAATTTTAATTATAAATTTAATACATATTATATGTACTACTTTATATAAAGTGGACCCCGGTTTTTTTTATTTTTTCATTCCCCAATGCTGTTCAATGCCATTACCAAACAAAAATTTTCCCCATAAGGAATAATGTAAAGTACACTGTCCTTTTTACCTCCAAAATACACTTAAAAAGCATTTAAAAAAAAAAAATTACAAAAAGGGGGGGTTTGGGCATGACAAAACCCCGGGGCCACTGTATGTACTATTTTTTAAATTTTTTTTTGAATGTAAATTAATTTTTTTTAATATTTTTGGGGGTCAACTGATTAATTATATTTACATTATTTCATGGGGGAAAAAGGTTTCAAACAAGGTTTCGGGGTTTGGGGGGGCTAGCTCCTGGGGAAGGATTAAGAACGTTTTGGGGGGTACTATATAATTATTATTATTATTATTAATTTGGGTTACGGGGAAAATGGGGGGGAGGAAGAAGGGGTTGGTGGAATGATGATGTAAAGAGAGTAGAAGGGAAAAAAATTTGATATAGAGGTTTTTCAAAGTAGAAGTGATGCAAGGGGGAAGAGTATAGAAGAAAAAGAGAGGTTAAGGTGGTCAAGCAATGAAAAAAAAGAGCAAATGAGAGAATGGGTGAGATGTTATAAAAATTTTGTTGAAAATAAAAAAGTTTTGGAGTGAGATTAATAAGTTGAGGAAGCCTAGGGAACAAATGGATTTGACAGAAAAATAGGAGAGGAGGTTATTAAATGGAGAGTTAGAGGTATCGGGAAGATGGGGGGAATATTTTGAGGAGTTGTTAAATGTTGATAAAGGGGGAAGCTGTGATTTCGTGTAGGGGGCAAGGAGGTAACATCTTGTAGGAGGGGGAAGACCAAAAGGGGAGGGGGGGAAATTTTTGGAGGCAGGGGAAAAAGGGGTAAGGCAGCTGGGATTGATGGGATGAAGGTAGAAATGTTAAAAACAGGTGGAGATATAGTTTGGAGGGTTGGGTATTATTTAATACATGTAGGGAAAGGGGGAAAAAGGTATCTAGGGACTGGCAGGGGGGGTTTTTTTCCTTTTTTTATAAAGGAAAGGGGGGAAAAAGGGGTAAAAAAATTGGGGGGGGAATGTCTGTTGAGTACCCCAGGTAAAGGTAGGTAGTTTATTATTGAAAAAAAAAGAGTAAGACGGAGAGCAGAATAGCAGATGAACAAAGTGGCTTTGGAAAAAGGTAGGGGGTGGTAGACCAAGTGTTTGCAGTAAAACATATAGGTAACAGTTTTGGGGATAAGGGTAAAGGGTTTTGTGGTCAAAAACTAATAAAAAAACAAAATAAGGGCGACCCGGGGTCAGAGAGTCTCAGTCTAGAGTTTTGAGACCTCTGACCGCGGGAAAACCACCCGGGGGTAGGTTTTTTTGTGGATTTTTGGATTTGGAAAAGGGGAGGATAGGGGGGTGGGGGGGAATGTGTCGATGTTGATGTGTATAGAATAGGAGGTAGGTTATGAAAAAAAGAGCTTTTTGAGGATAGGGGGTCAGGTTAGGTGTGAGGAGAGAGGGAGATTATTTCTCTGAAAAAATAGGCCTTAGCGGGGGTGTATGATGTCACCGTGGTTGTTCAATATATTTATAGATGGGGTTGTAAGAGAAGTGAATGGGGGGGCTTGGCAAGAGGGGGGGTTAAAAGACAAAAAAACAAATCAAAGTGGGAGTTTTCACAGTTGCTTTTTGCTGATGCCCCGGTTTTGGGAATTTGAAGAGAATTGCAGAGGTTGGTGGATGAATTTGGAAGGTATGTAAAAAAAGAAAATTGAAAGTGAATATAGGAAAGGAAAGGGGACGGGATAACAAAAGATTGGGGACGAAAGTTTGGGGTATCAGATTGGAGGGAGAGATTTGGGGGGGGAGGTGAATGTATTCAGATATTTGGGAGTGGCAGACAGAGGGCTATAAAAGGTGAGGTGAATCATAGAATTGATGAGGGGAAAAGGTGAGTGGTGCATTTTGGGGTCGTGGGGACAAAGAACTTTGCCCGGGGAATTAAGAGGGGAATGTGGAGATATTTTCCAACACTCTTTTTTAGGGGTGAAACATGGGTGATGAATGAACGGGGGAAAGGTGAGGCTTTGGGGATGTCATGCTGAGGTCAATGTGTGGTGTGAATATAATGCAGAGAATTGGGGTTTTTGGAAATTGGGGGGAGGTGCTGGATTCCAAAATATTACCCCGAGGGCTGAGGAGGGTTGTTGAGGTGGTTCGGCAGAGAATGGGCGAAACAGAATGACCTCGAGAGTGTGTAAATCTGTAGTGGAGGGAAGGCGGGGAGGGGTCGGCTAGGAAAGGTTGGAGGAGGGGTAAAGAGGTTTTTGTGTGAGGGTTGGGGTTTCCAGCAAGCATGCGTGTGCGTATTTATAGGGGTGAATGGGGACAAATGGTTTTTTAAAACTTGAGGTGCTGTTGGAGGGGGCAAGGTAACATTTATGAAGGGGTTCAGGGAAAGGGGGCGGACTTGAGTCCTGGAGATGGGAAGTACAGGTCTGCACCTGAAAGGGGGTTTAAAATTGCAGTTTTATAACTGTAGTGAAAAACACCCTCTGGCAAGACAGTGATGGGTGAATGATAGAAAGTTTTTTTTTTCGGGCCACCCTGCCTTGGTGGGAATTGGCGGTGTGTTAAAAAAAAATAAAAAATAATTTGGGGAAAACTAGCACAGATACAATTCCCAGGTCAAAATTCCCTGACGCGGGTGAGGGCTCTTTATCAGGGGAAATTTATCTGTGCCCCATTCCCAAATTAATAATACAGTGGACCCCCGCTTTGTTATTAATTCGTTCCCGAATGCTGTTCAAGTGCCGTTCCCCGGAATTTGTTCCCATAGGGAAAAATGTAAATTAGAAGTCCTTTTAGCCCCCCCAAAAAACACTTACAAAAATACATTATGTACATAATTGTTCGAGTTTGGAGGTGAACGAAACTGGGGGGCCCCTGTAATAAAATTGAGCGAGTTTATTCCCCAAATTAATAATAATAAAAATAATAATAATAATAATAACAAAGGAGCTTCAGAACATGGGCAACTCAGTGCACTGTTCACCTGGGGGAAACATTTATCTTGTGTTTGCTTGCATTTTGTGTAGTTATTCCCAAATTTTTTTTTTTCTAACCATGGCTCCCAGAAAGTACAGTGGGCCCTCAAGTTTTGTAACCGCACTTTGTAACGCCTTTTGCAACGTTTTTTCGTGAAAATATAGCCTTTGGGTTTATTTGCCTCGCGATTTTGTTCGTACAGAACGCGTCCGGGGCAACCTCCACCGTCCGCAACCCAACTTTTTAAAAACACCTTGGGCCCAAAGAAAACTTCTAGTGCCAGCCCTATGGTAAAGGGTGAGAAACATGATAGAATTCAAGAAAGAACTCATAGCAAAGTACCAAAAGGGGGGAGGAAAGAGAGGGAAGAATTTTTTTCATGATTCTCGATATTCGATACTAAAGCAGCAGGAGTCGAAAAAGGGTATAGCGCCAGCCAGCGATAAAGTGTAGCATTAACAGTGTAGGAAGTGTTAATGATTAAAAGAAGAAAAAGACAATGAAAATTAGAAAATGTGCAACATCTGGGATCTTTATTGTAGACATTTCGCCATCCAGTGGCTTTATCAATACATATTCTAGGACAAAACTTGAAGACAGTAGAACTATATACAAAAAAAGAGGTAATCAGTCCCTCAGCCTTGGAGTTGGGGGGAACAGCACTGTAAGTAAGTAAGTAAGTTTATTCAGGTATACACAAATACATTTAAAAGATTATCAAAATAGCAGAATCTGTAGAGAACCTAGGATAACCCAAAAATTCAGGTGGGGAATTTTGAAGAACAGGCAAGGAGGCTGGCGTTTATATAAGCATCAGCTGATGGGGACAGTTAGCAGACGGGGGCAATGACGACATGAAACTTAACTTTCCATTGTTGCTTGAGGTATATGGGGCCACTGACAACAACGCCGCCCTCTGCCAGCTCCTCCAAGTGTAAATATTTCTTATTTATAGTGTAAATATTTTTTTTATTTAAATATTTCTTATTTATAGTGTAAATATTTTTATTTATAGTGTAAATATTTTTTATTTAAAAATATTTCTTATTTATAAATTAAAGTGTAAATTTTCTTATTTATAAATTAAAGTGTAAATATTTCTTATTTATAAATTAAAGTGTAAATATTTTTTATTTATAAATTAAAGTGTAAATATTTCTTATTTATAAATTATGTACATTGTTTCAGTGTGAATAGGGGGTGTAACTAGTGGTGTTTCAGTGCTAGCACCAATGTCGGCTTATGCCATCAGTGGCCCTTAAAAACCCCAAAAAACACCCCACCACTGGCATACGAATGACATATTTTATTCATTGTAGAGTAAAATATATCATGTTTCTATGTTATTAATATTGTTTGTCATATTAGATGAATTGTGATAGATAAATAAGCTGTAGAGTTGATATTAGCTCGTCATATTTAAGTATTTTGTCCTGTCTCCAAACACTCTCCCTCTCCCAATAAGAGTCTTCAATAAGGGTATGTAATAGTGATTTAAATGTTCATTTATCCATTTCATTAGAGCTTTATATTTATTTCTCATTGTTTTCAGTATGTAAATCTATATTTAATCTCTAAAAATGTATTTTTAATACTTTTGGAGTCTGAAACGGATTAATTGAATTTACATTATTTCTTATGGAGAAAATGGTTTTGCAACGTGAATTTGCCTTTCGGCAGACTCTCTGGAACAGATTAATTACGAAATTCGAGGCTCCACTGTAAGTAAAGGACAATACTGAGAAGAAAAAAGAATGATGTCCATGGAATTAAAGCATGAAATCATAAACAAGTGAGTTGTGAAGTTGTGGGTTTAGGGGAAGGGCGGAGCTCACCATAACTCGGATGTTGGCTTGTAACTCAGAGCAAAAATCAACTGAGTGAAGGCTCGATCTCGATAAACTCGTATGTTGGGACACTTGTAAGTCGAGGTTCCACTGTAGTAGTAATAATAGTAGTAGTGATAGTAACAGTAGTAATAGTAACAATAGTAATAGAACAGTAGTAATAGTAACAGTAGTAATAGTAAAAGTTGTAACAGTAATAGCAGTAATAGTAGAAATTCTTTTCCACTTCCATTGAAAGTGAACAGAATTCTTCCTCTGTAAGCCATGCTTGTCATAAGAGCAACTAAAATACCGGGAGCAAGGGGGGTAGTAACTCCCTTTTCCTGTACAGTGGAAACTCTGCTTACAAGTTTAATCAGTTCTGTGACCTAGCTCGTAACCCGATCTTCTTGTATGCTGAGTCAATTTTCCTCATTTAAATGAATTGAAATGCCATTAACCGTTTCAGCGGAATTCTTGCTCTCAGGAGTCAGGACAAAATACACTTCAATATAACGCTAGTATCAACTCTACAGCTATTTATCTATCCATTCATCTAATATGACATAATAAACAATATAAATATATACTCTAGACTGAATAAAATATGTCATTACAGTGGACCCTCAGTTTTCGTATAGCTCCCAACTAGAACAATTATGTAGTATTTTTGTAAGTTCCCTTTTTAAGTGTATTTTTGGGGTCTGAAACGACTAATCTAATTTACATTTGTCCTTATGGAACAAATTCTTGGAACGGCCCCTCAAACAGCATTCTGGAAAGAATTATCGACAAAACAGGGTCCAAATGTTTTACAAATGGTGGTGGCCATTCTCACTCTTGTTGTTGTTATTACTGTGCCATCTGGTGGTGGCATTCTGAAACTCACTTGTTATTATATATTATTATTATTATATATTATTTTATACGTATTATAATTATTATTATAGTATGTATTATATTATTCAAAATTTTATTATTATTATTATAATGAGGAAGCGCAAACCTATAGGATTATACAGCGCCTGTGGGGGAGGGGGTGGAAGGTATTCGGCTTAATTTAGGGAAATGGAGCAAGATACAATTCCAGATCAAAAGCCCCTCACCAGCGCAAGGAACCTCCCTTGAGGAGAGCTCGCTACCTGAATTTTGGCTCGTATCCAGGGGGAAAAAAACGACCGAGCGACGGGTCATCCTGAAAATCGCATGGGGGCCCCGTAAGCAGAGGTTCCACTGTATCACAGCCTCTCCTCACTTAACAACATACCTTTACTGACGCTTCGGACCAACATTGGGGCCCCTGACCATTATGCATACCTAAATAATGTATATTAGGCTGATTTTTTCCATTCTGTTTATTACAATACGTATACAGTACACTACTGATAAAAATTTAAAAAAAAACCAGAAATGTTTTTAAAAGGTTTGGGGACATTAAAACAATATTAAAGATGGTTGACACAAACCCCCCACCTTTTTGATGCTCCTTAGCAATTGGGGTTTTAAAGTTTTAGGAATGGAATAATAATACTAATAATAATAAAATTTTTTAGACATTCAAAGATACATTGTTGGGTTTAATGATACATAG
>WNWK01031088.1:0-22969 GCA_009830355.1 Cherax destructor
GGTGATAACATCTTTTATTGTTTTTAATTCCTTCAGAAAGGAAGCGGCCAGGTTCACTAAAGTATTGGAGATGACAAGAGCAGCTTGAAACAGAGACGACTCCAAACATCAGTGACATAAGACGTAAGAGAGTGTACAAGATTACTTCAAGTGCATTAGTTGACTTAAGCAAAATTTATATCTAGAGGACGGATTTCTTAAGACCTTGTAGACTGGAAATAGAGATGGAAAAGAACAGGAGATTTCACTTGATGTTAAAAGTTTAGAACGTGAGAATGAAATCCAGTGAGTTGCTAGCTCCTGGCCCCTTGTTTGTTTGTGTGTGTGTGTGTACTCACCTAGTTGTGGTTGTAGGGGTCGACTCATAGCTCCTGGCCCCGTGTGTGTGTGTATGTGTGTATGTGTGTGTGTGTTTATGTATGTGAGAGAGAGAGAAAGAGAGTTTACTCGCCCTGTCTCATGGCCTCTAGTGTACCTTTCTTAAATCAAAGTATAGAACAGTGGTGGGCAAGTTCGTCCATAAGACGAGCCACGTATATTACTTTTCATACATTTTTTAATGTTCAAGAGCCATATAAAATATTTTAAAATTGTATTGGTAAATAATAACAAATACAACTATATAGTAGTCGTACTCACTGAAGCAGAATGTTTAATCTCTGCTCGTTGAAGACTTTGAATAAATCTTCATATTTGCAGTTAATAGTTTAAAATCTGGCTGGTAGGATGTCACAGGTGTTCTAAGACGCTCAGTGAGGTGACTGTTAGTGAAGATGTCACCATGTTTTGACTTGATAAATTTCATTACAGAGAAGAGAGATTCACAGTAGTAAGTTGTCCCAGAAACAGAGAGAAGTGGGAAGCCAGTTTTGTGAAGACTGGGACACTTGGCTTCTGGGATTTGTTTCCAAAGTCAGTTAGATGAACTTTTATGTACTAACTTCAAACCCACATCTTCCTGCAGCTCAATAAGCAACATCTGAGGCAAAAGATGCAACAACAGGACATCCATCGTTGATGACATCAATCACTAAAGATGCAACAACAGGACATCCATCCTCGATGACATCAATCACTAAAGGTGCAACAACAGGACATCCATCGTTGATGACATCAATCACTAAAGGATTCACAAGAAACTGAAAACATGGCTTTAAATTTTTAGTTTCTTAATCCTGTTCTCAAAACCATTATAAGTTGTTTCTAAGTTTCCTTCGTAATGTTTCAGTTTACTCTCTTTAATTTCAACATCAGCAAAAATAGTTATTCTTAATTTAAGGTTGGGAAAGTGATCAAATTTCCTTGAAAATCATTATTTTGTTGTGTCCCGTCTTTATATATTTACATGTTTCACAAAGAATGTCGTGAAAATACCGTAAACCAGCGTATAAATGTATGTGAAAATACTTATATATGTGTATGTTTGTGCGCTTGTTAGCCTTTCAATGTCAAATGAAAATGATCAATAAATAAACAAAAATGAAAACAGTGTAATATTTAATGCAATTTTGATGGAGGTGGGAAAGTTCTTCAACACTTGGATATTCATCGACATGAAATAAAACACTCACAAATACTTTTAAACTGCTAAATAAGCAAAAATAACTCGTACTAAGTATAAATTCATAGTGAAATATAAAAGGAATTCCAAAATTTATATTTCCTAGCCTCTCCTTGGTGGGTGAGGTGTGTGGCAGCTTGGTCTGGTCTAGCTGGTGTACGGTCGTGGCTGTCTTGGTGGGTGTAATTACTGGACGCAGTTTTCTGTGTGTCACCTCCAGTAATTCCACCCACCTGGACAGTCTCTACCGTAGACCAGCTAGACAAGACCAAGTTTCCATGCAACAAGGTCACTGGGGGTGGCAACCGCTGACTTTGGGGAAGTGGGGAAGGGAGTCCACCTGAGGTGACACTAGTGGACTCCTGGAGACACTGATCTGGGGAACGCACCGCTGACCTTAGGTAAGTGGGGAAGGGGAGACATCCGGGAGCGAACGGATGGATTCCTGGATACATGAACTTGGGGAAGGTTGTTGTTGAGGCTGACCTTGGGAAAGTGAGGAAGGGGAAACATCCGGGAGCGAACGGATGGATTCCTGGATACATGAACATGGGAAAGGCATGAATACCAGCTGTTGAGGCTAACCTTGGGTAAGTGGGGAAGGGGAGACATCCGGCGGTAGACGGATGGATTCCTGGATACATGAACCTAGGGAAGGCATGAATACCAGCAGTTGAGGCTGACCTTGGGTAAGTGGGGAAGGGGAGACATCCGGCGGCGGACGGATAGATTCCCGGATACATGAACCTGGGAAAGGCAAGAATACCGCCGACCTTAGGTAAGTGGGGAAGGGAACGGATGGATTCCTAGATACATGAGCTAGGGGAAGGTTGTTGTTGAGGCTGACCTTGGGGACATGAGGAAGGGGAGACATCCGGGAGCGAACGAATGGATTCATGGACACATGAACCTGGGGAAGGCTGACCTTGGGGAAGTGAGGAAGGGAAAACATCCGGTGGCGGACGGATGGATTCCTGGATATATGAACTTGGGGAAGGCTGAGGCTGGAAGGCAGAGAGAGAGAGAAAGAGAGAGACGACTGACCTTAGGGAAGTGAGGAAGGGGAGACATCCGGGGGCCCACGGATGGATTCCTGGACACATGAACCTGGGGAAGGCGAAGGGGGGACCTTAAAGACGAACCACTGGCCTCCACGTGGCAAGGTCTGGTAACTCAGAGATAACTCTGAGGCTGACAGTGGTCGCAAATAAAAATAATTAATTTTTAATTATAAATAAGTAATTTTTAATCTGGATTAGTGCTATGTAATATAATGCCTAATTTAAGTATATACCCAGTATATATACCCAGTTTATCATCCATTCATCTACATCCTTCTGACACAGCAACATCTACGACTGCTGCACCTCTCCTGTCTACAGTATATAAGCTACCTCTTTGCACATAAGCTGTATTATATTCAAGATTGATGGACTGACAACATCGACCCACTCCTCCTGTTCTTCACGATTCTCCTTTGTATGGACTGATGAAGCCACTGTGTGGCGAAACGTTTTCTCAATAAAGATACCCAAGTGTTGCATATGTGTCTAATTTACCAACTCGTCGGTTCTCTGAACCATTCATCTACAATGTCAGGACTCAGTTGTGCCAGATATTATCAACAGGTATACGTAAGACACTAAAAACACAGATTAAATTAAAAATAATTTAGTGTTCCATAGCATTCATGGTGACAATATGAAGGAATATCTATAATAATAATAATAATAATAATAACAATAATAATAATAATAATAATAATAATATTAATATTAATAATAATAATAATAATAATAATAATAATATACATAGCATAAATGAAGTATTTATGCTAATCTTAAGTTTAGAGATTAACATTTTATTAACTAGTTGTGAACAGGTTAAATACAGTGTTATTAACTTCAAACACATCACAACACAACGAATGGAGGTAAAAACAGACAAAATAGCAGAGAGGAATTTTCACCATGACTGGAACAATACACAAATAACCCGCACATAGCAGAGGGAAGCTTACCACCACACTGCTTGCTTTTGACACTGCTCGTCTTAATTCACTAATTCATTCTTCTAAACTACGGAAGAAACTTCAACGTCTTATCTCAGACAGTCCTTGGTCAAAATTCTTCCTTACTGTGTTACTAATCTGTCACACCCTCCCTTCATGAGCTCGAACTTCTTGGTTTTGGTCTTTCCTATGACACTTCACCTGCCCCTCGCGCTAACATTGACCTGATTACCTCTTGTGATTCCTGTCGTCAGTCTCGCTCTCGTAATCTTCCTGACTTGTCCACTTTTCGTGGCACTCTCCTTCCTGCTCTGGATAGTCTGTTGTCGTGGCACTCTCCTTCCTGCTCTGGATAGTCTGTTGTTTACGAATTTCCAGACAAGTTTGGAACATGTCTGGAATACGTCTAAGAACATGTCTAAACATGTCTAGGAACATGTCACGTAAAGGTATATTAACTAGATTTACTACTGGAAACAGAAAGTGGGTACAGTAGTGTTACATAACAGAAAAACTTAATCTACAACATCGAAGATATGAAGCTGAAGACTCACATCAAATGTTGCCAGACAATAATAAAGAAACATTAGTGTTGTACATAGTGTGTAAACAAGATATATTCGTCACGAAAATAATGTTACGTGAAAGATGTTATAAGTGAATATATCAAAGACTGAACAACAACTGGCGCAAAAACATCCTACATTAAAATTAGTAAAGAAGGTAATATAAACATGAATATTGTTATTGTTTTTAAATATATGTTTTTTTAATTTAATTTCAATTGCCATATGTCGCAAAAAAAAGACATCAAACAGATGTTTAATAAAATGATCTCACGAAATAGGAAAATAAAGTAGAAAGAAAGGAAGTGTTTGACCTGGTGACCATCACGGCCCCAGAGCTGGATCTCACAGTGTGGCTGTGTACCGTCCCAGTGCTGGATCTCACAGTGTGGCTGTGTACCGTCCCAGTGCTGGATCTCACAGTGTGGCTGTGTACCGTCCCAGTGCTGGATCTCACAGTGTGGCTGTGGACCCTCCTAATTCATTCTCATTTTTTGGTATAGTTTGTGTAAAGGTAATTACTAACTGATAGTAATTATTTGTGTTATAATAATTATTGTTAAACTTTACAATACTTGTACTGACAACTTTCTCCTGGAGTTCATAACACAACTTAAATACTCACTAAAACAATATTTCTGGAACTTTGATCATCACTGTTTCTTCCTTATCTTAAGACTGGAGTTTCTTCCTTATCTTAAGACTGGAGTTTCTTCCTTATCTTAAGACTGGAGTTTCTTCCTTATCTTAAGACTAGAGTTTCTTCCTTATCTTAAGACTGAGTTTCTTCCTTATCTTAAGACTGGAGTTTCTTCCTTATCTTAAGACTGGAGTTTCTTCCTTATCTTAAGACTGGAGTTTCTTCCTTATCTTAAGACTGGAGTTTCTTCCTTATCTTAAGACTAGAGTTTCTTCCTTATCTTAAGACTGGAGTTTCTTCCTTATCTTAAGACTGGAGTTTCTTCCTTATCTTAAGACTGGAGTTTCTTCCTTATCTTAAGACTGGAGTTTCTTCCTTATCTTAAGACTGGAGTTTCTTCCTTATCTTAAGACTAGAGTTTCTTCCTTATCTTAAGACTGGAGTTTCTTCCTTATCTTAATACTGGAGTTTCTTCCTTATCTTAAGACTAGAGTGTCTTCCTTATCTTAAGACTGGAGTTTCTTCCTTATCTTAAGACTAGAGTTTCTTCCTTATCTTAAGACTGAGTTTCTTCCTTATCTTAAGACTGAGTTTCTTCCTTATCTTAAGACTGGGGTTTCTTCCTTATCTTAAGACTGGAGTTTCTTCCTTATCTTAAGACTGGGGTTTCTTCCTTATCTTAAGACTGGAGTTTCTTCCTTATCTTAAGACTGGAGTTTCTTCCTATCTTAAGACTGGAGTTTCTTCCTTATCTTAAGACTAGAGTTTCTTCCTTTTCTTAAGACTGGAGTTTCTTCCTATCTTAAGACTGGAGTTTCTTCCTTATCTTAAGACTAGAGTTTCTTCCTTTATCTTAAGACTGAGTTTCTTCCTTATCTTAAGACTGGAGTTTCTTCCTATCTTAAGACTGGAGTTTCTTCCTTATCTTAAGACTGGAGTTTCTTCCTTATCTTAAGACTGAGTTTCTTCCTATCTTAAGACTGGAGTTTCTTCATTATCTTAAGACTGGAGTTTCTTCCTTATCTTAAGACTGGAGTTTCTTCCTTATCTTAAGACTAGAGTTTCTTCCTTATCTTAAGACTGGAGTTTCTTCCCTATCTTAAGACTGAGTTTCTTCCTAATCTTAAGACTGGAGTTTCTTCCTTATCTTAAGACTGGAGTTTCTTCCTTATCTTAAGACTGGAGTTTCTTCCTTATCTTAAGACTAGAGTTTCTTCCTTATCTTAAGACTGGAGTTTCTTCCCTTATCTTAAAACGGGAGTTTCTTCCTTATCTTAAGACTGGAGTTTCTTCCTTATCTTAAGACTGAGTTTCTTCCTTATCTTAAGACTGGAGTTTCTTCCTTTATCTTAAGACGGGAGTTTCTTCCTTATCTTAAGACTGAGTTTCTTCCTATTCTAAGACTAGAGTTTCTTCCTTATCTTAAGACTGGAGTTTCTTCCTTATCTTAAGACTGGAGTTTCTTCCTTATCTTAAGACTGGAGTTTCTTCCTTATCTTAAGACTGAGTTTCTTCCTATCTTAAGACTGAGTTTCTTCCTTTATCTTAAGACTGGAGTTTCTTCCTTATCTTAAGACTGGAGTTTCTTCCTTATCTTAAAGATTGGAGTTTCTTCCTTATCTTAAGACTGGAGTTTCTTCCTTATCTTAAGACTGGATTTTCTTCCTTATCTTAAGACTGGAGTTTCTTCCTTATCTTAAGACTGGAGTTTCTTCCTTATCTTAAGACTGGAGTTTCTTCCTTATCTTAAGACTGGAGTTTCTGTACTGTTTTAATTTGTTTCATAATGAATCAATGTAACTTGTAAGTAAGTTTTACCAACTGAAAAATAATTTAATTAGCAGTTATGAAGTAAAGGAAATTTTTTATTTAATTAATGTAAAGTGTACTATGGTTAGTTAGACAGCAATCCACCTAGACATTATCACCATAGTGTCCAGACAATACATGGTACAGTATCACCATAGTGTCCAGACAATACATGGTACAATATCACCATAGTGTCCAGACAATACATGGTACAGTATCACCATAGTGTCCAGACAATACATGGTACAGTATAACCATAGTGTCCAGACAATACATGGTACAGTATCCCCATAGTGTCCAGACAATACATGGTACAGTATCACCATAGTGTCCAGACAATACATGGTACAGTATCACCATAGTGTCCAGACAATACATGGTACAGTATCACCATAGTGTCCAGACAATACATGGTACAGTATCACCATAGTGTCCAGACAATACTTGGTACAGTATCACCATAGTGTCCAGACAATACTTGGTACAGTATCACCATAGTGTCCAGACAATACATGATACAGTATCACCATAGTGTCCAGACAATACTTGGTACAGTATCACCATAGTGTCCAGACAATACATGGTACAGTATCACCATAGTGTCCAGACAATACATGGTACAGTATCACCATAGTGTCCAGACAATACTTGGTACAGTATCACCATAGTGTCCAGACAATACATTGTACAGTATCACCATAGTGTCCAGACAATACATGGAACAGTATCACCATAGTGTCCAGACAATACATGGTACAGTATCACCATAGTGTCCAGACAATACTTCGTACAGTATCACCATAGTGTCCAGACAATACATGGTACAGTATCACCATAGTGTCCAGACAATACATGGTACAGTATCACCATAGTGTCCAGACAATACATGGTACAGTATCACCATAGTGTCCAGACAATACATGGTACAGTATATGGTAACTTGTGTCCATCACAGATCACAACACAAGATCAAGAGGAAAGAAGTGGAAGAGGCGGCAGAGATCAGGTCAAGTCACCAGTGTTGTGAAGATTACAACATTTAACAATGTATTGAGAAAGACAGGAATATACAGAAGCAATTCCAGGACTAAGAGTCATGTTAGAAAAGTTGTATATGAGAGTTGATTCAACTAGACGGCGTCTTTGAAGGCTAGAAGAAGCGTAGATAGTTTAAGCAGAGGACCAGTTAATGGGACGACTGTGATTTCTGACATAACGGAATAAAATATTGTTAGGGTTGGCAAGGTGATAACATCTTTTATTGTTTTTAATTCCTTCAGAAAGGAAGCGGCCAGGTTCACTAAAGTATTGGAGATGACAAGAGCAGCTTGAAACAGAGACGACTCACAAACATCAGTGACATAAGACGTAAGAGAGTGTACAAGATTACTTCCAAGTGCATTAGTTGACTTAAGCAAAATTTATATCTAGAGGACGGAGGGTGTTCTTAAGACCTTGTAGACTGGAAATAGAGATGGAAAAGAACAGGAGATTTAACTTGATGTTAAAAGTTTAGAACGTGAGAATGAAATCCAGTGAGTTGCTAGCTCCTGGCCCCTTGTTTGTTTGTGTGTGTGTGTGTGTACTCACCTAGTTGTACTCACTTAGTTGTGGTTGCAGGGGTCGAGTCATAGCTCCTGGCCCCGCCTCTTCACTGGCCGCTACTGGTCATCTCCTGCGCCATGAGCTTTATCATACCTCTTTTAAAGCTATGTAAGGAACCTGCCTCCACTACACCGCTTCCAAACATCACTTCCGACCACTCTGTGACTGAAGAAATGCTTCCTAACATCCCTGTGATTCATCTGAGTCCTTCAACTTCCAACTGTGTCCCTTGTTGCTGTGTCCCATCTCTGGAACATTCTGTCTTTTGTGTGTGTGTGTGTTAGTTACCATTTTGTCCTAGGCACATGTCGATTAGACACTAGGCCTGTTGTATGTATGTGTGTGTATGTGTTTAACGGAAACACTTCGAAATGTTTCGGCCCCCGGAATTGAACCCGGGTCCTCCGTGCGTGAAGCAAGAGCGCTAGCCACCATGCCATCGTGGTGTGTGTTTGTGTGTGTGTGTGTGTGTGTGTGTGTGTGTGTGTGTGTGTGTGTGTGTGTGTGTGTGTGTGTGTGTGTGTGTGTGTGGAGAGAGAGAGAGTTTACTCGTCCTGTCTCTCAACTTAGGGGTTAACAGATTCACTTCCTCCTTGCATCATGGGCTCTAGTGTACCTTTCTTAAATCAAAGTATAGAGCAGTGGTGGGCAAGTTAGTCCATAAGAAGAGCCACGTATATTACTTTTCATATATTTTTGAATGTTCAAGAGGCACAGAAAATATTATTTTAAAATTGTATTTATAAATAATAAAAAATACAACACTATAGTAGTGGTATCAACAAAGCAGAATATGTTTAATCTGTCGTGAAGACTTTGATTGAATCTTCATATTTGCAGTACTAGTTTAAAATTGTGGTAGGATGTCACAGGTGTTCTAAGAAGCTGTGAGTGACGTTATGAAGATGTCACCATGTTTTGACTTGATAATTTCATTACAGAAGAGATTCCATAGAAGTTGTCCAGAAACAGAGGAGTGGGAAGCGTTTTTGAAGACTGGGACACTTGGCTCTGGGATTGCTAAGTCAGTTAGATGAGTTATGTACAACTCAACCCACATCTCCTGCAGCTCAATAAGCAAAACTGAGGCAAGTGCAACAAGGGACATCCAGCTGAGGCTGGAAGGCAGAGATGAGAACACAGAGAGGCGAGGCTGACCTTAGGGAAGTGAGGAAGGGGAGACATCCGGGGGCCCAAGGATGGATTCCTGGACACATGAACCTGGGGAAGGCGAGGATCACTGAAGGATTCAATATAAACTGAAAACATTGCTTTAACTTTTTTAGTTTCTTAATCCTGTTTTCAAAACTATTATAAAGCGTTTCTAAGTTTCCTTCGTATTGTTTCACTTTACTGTCTTTAATTTCAACATCATAAAAAGTAGTTATTCTTAATTTAAGTTTGGGAAAGTGATCAAATTTCCTTGAAAGAGTTTTGTATTATTCTGAAAGCTGATTGAGTAAGTTGTGTAATAACTTTGTTCCTTCCTTGAAGTGCCAGATTTATATATTGGAGGTGATGCTTTTCATCTGTAAAGAACATCAGATTCTGTACCCATTCGTGATTTTCTAGTTGTGGGCATTTCTCTCATTTCTTTCATGAAAGCAATGACTGGTTCAGAAAGAGCAACAAACTTATTCAACAGACTGGTAGTTGACAGTCATCTTACAATACAGGAGAATCAAAGTTCACTTGACTTGTCTTCAAGCTTCAGCTCCTCAATAAAATGTCTAAATTCACGGTGGGTTCTCACACTTGTCACAATGAAATTCACAATTTTTAAAAACCAATTTATGACAGTGTTGAGCTTGAAGTGTTTACTTACTAAATTCTCATGGTAGTTGATACATTGGATACAGATACATTCAGGATAGTTGAGATCATGTGTCAATTGTTCAACTAGACCAGTATTATGATCTACCACAGCTGGTGATCCATCTGTTGCAACACCAGCAAGTAGATGTAATGGTAGTTGAGCATTTAATAAAGCTTTGTTAAGTGTATTTTTGATGTTAATACCTTCTGTGGTTTCCTTTAAACTTATCAGGTCTAAGAATTCTTCTTTTACATTTCATCGTTTGTAACATAGCGAACAAATATAGCCAGCTGATAGATATGTTGAATGTCTGTAGATTCATCCTATGTTATGCTGACAGCAACGCAGCTTTCAGATCACTCAGCAGTGAACCTACGATTGTAGAACTAATATTAGAAATGTGTCTTTCAGTAGTGAGGCGGGAGACAGAAATTTGTTCTACCAAACTATCAATCTCAATCAAACTTTGATTGATAGCTATCTATCAATCTCTAATTGATAAAAAAGTACAGGTAGACTTTATGAATCCTGACGGGTAAATAGAGTCCTGGAAGACTTTATAAAGCCCTAATAGACTGATAAAGTCTGGTTAACGAAAAGTCTTCTCAGTAAATGCCAGACTTAACTTACTGTCTTATTCACACATGTCGGGATATTTTACCACTGATTTACATTTATGTGCGAGTATGTGTGATACAGAGAACTGAATGTGTGGTGTATGTGTAGTTTGTATATGTGGAGATACGTAAATGTGGTTGAAAAAAATGTGGGTGTGTACACCTGTGGATCTTTGCATAAGATGAAAATATAAACCATAAATAACAAAAAAGAAAACTAATAAACACGTACAGCTTTTTTCAAAGAGGCAGATAAATAGCTAAACACATGGACACTAATCTTAATACAATAAAACATTCACAAACACACTTACTTAACAAAATAATTGAGAATAGTTTATTTACTATGGAAACATAATGCAACATAAATAGAAGTCCAAAATTTTTCTTAATTAGCCTCTCCTGGGTGGGTGAGGTGTGTGGCAGCTTGGTCTCGTCTAGCTGGTGTACGGTCGTGGCTGTCTTGGTGGGTGTAATTACTGGACGCAGTTTTCTGTGTGTCACCTCCAGTAATTCCACCCACCTGGACAGTCATTACCGTAGACCAGCTAGACAAGACCAAATTTCCACCCACCAAGGTCACTGAGGGTGGCAACTGCTGACTCTGAGGAAGTGTGGATGGGAGTCCACCTGAGGTGACACAAGTGGACTCCTGGAGACACTGATCCGGGAAAGGCACCGCTGACTCTGGGAAAGTGGGGAAGGGAGTCCACCTGAGGTGACACTAGTGGATTCCTGGAGACACTGATGCGGGGAAGGCACCGCCGACCTTAGGTAAGTGGGGAAGGGGAAACATCCGGGAGCGAACGGATGGATTCCTGGATACATGGACTTGGGGAAGGTTGTTGTTGAGGCTGACCTTGGGAAAGTGAGGAAGGGGAGACATTCGGGAGCGAACGGATGGATTCCTGGATACATGAACCTGGGGAAGGCATGAATACCAGCTGTTGAGGCTGACCTTGGATAAGTGGGGAAGGGAAGACATCCGGTGGTAGACGGATGGATTCTTGGATACATGAACCTGGCATGAATACTAGCAGTTGAGGCTGAACTTGGGTAAGTGGGGAAGGGGAGATATCGGGAGCGAACGGATGGATTCCTGGATACATGAACCTGGGGAAGGCAAGAATACCGCTGACTTTGGGAAAGTGGAGAAGGGAGTCCACCTGAGGCAAGAATACAGGTTGGTGAGGCTGACCTTGGGGAAGTGAGGAAGGGGAAACATCCGGAGGCGGACGGATGGATTCCTGGATACATGAACCTGGGGAAGGCTGAGGCTGGAAGGCAGAGATGAGAACACAGAGAGGCGAGGCTGACCTAAGGGAAGTGAGGAAGGGGAGACATCCGGGGGCCCACGGATGGATTCCTGGACACATGAACCTGGGAAAGGCGAGGGTGGGGGTGGACCTTAAAGACGAACCACTGGCCTCCACGTGGCAAGGTCTGGTAACTCAGAGATAACTCTGAGGCTGACAGAGGTCGCACACACACACACACACAATAAAAACAATAAAACAATAAAACATCAATCAACAAGTGCCTTTGCAAACCTGTGTAAACATTCACAAAGGCATACACAAAAGCAGAAACATACATAGACAATCAGACACACACACATACACAAACAGGTACACACACACAAGCAGGTATAGACACACAAGGAGGCACACATACATACACACACATACATACACATATACACACACAAACACCTCCTGGAGGCTGTGAGTGACATGAGCTCCAGGATGTTGTGAGTATATCAACTACCATAAAAATAATTCTTATAATGAGAATGAAGTCTCTATGGATATTAAATTAATAATAAAAATAACAATTTTACAACATATGCTAACTATTTTATAACATCTTACACAATACAGTGTTATTAACTTTGGTGTAGCAGACAGACTTTATACACATCACAACACAACATATCTTTTTCATTAATTACCAGCTATGTGCTATATATCTCTGCAAAATATGTAATGTGTTATATATAACATTAATGTCAATAGATCGAATCATCCAAGTTGACAGTTTTTATTTTCCTCGCTGAGAGTTTTTTGTTTTGTATCTGTGATGTTGAATGAATGTTTTTATGTCATTATTGAAGAGGTGAGAGAAGTGTATATGTGAAAACTGAGAGAATTATTTAAGAATATCTTCATTGTCTTAAATACAAGTCTCTCAAGTTAGTCAATTCTTCACATAGTTGCATCATTTCCTAAATAATTTCATAAAAACATTGTAACTCTAATTCCATTTTCTTAAGAAAATTTAAATTATATAATCAAGAATTTTATTAATTATCTTAGAATAGTTTAAACAACCATGTGGGAGAATGAAGATGTGCTTATGAGCATGTGTATGTGTATGTGTGTTCGTGGCATAATGTTTAGAGTGAGATGTGTGCTCACCTATTTGTGGTTGCAGGGGTCGACTCCCTTAAGACTATGCTCTGATTCCGGTCTTCTTCCCTCTTCCTAAATATCCATAACTTTGAATTTTAAGGGAAACCCGTAAAGGAGATGAAATATGACACGGAAAGCGTTCACAAATCACTTAGTTTCAATATATCATGGAATTACCCAGGTAACTGCAATCAAGTCTCTGTTCCAGACTTTCGCTTAGCCGACTTCATGGGGCTGAGAAATTACCTGGGTGGGCAATATGACGTTTTCCAGAGCATAGTTCTAGCTGCCCAGACAACTTTTGTTCCGAGTAGGGAAATTAGATCTAATAAAAATGATCCTAAATGGATGAACAATAGATTAAAACGTCTCATTGGTCAAAAGAGAGGCATATATAGGCGTATCAAAAGAGGGGATGAACAGATAAGAAATCAATATTTTCAATTAAAGAGAGAAATAAAAAAAGGAGTAAGAAAAGCAAAAAGGGATTATGAGGCTAAGGTCGCAAGGGATTTGAAGACTAACCCAAAAGGGTTCTTTCAGGTATACAGAAGTAAGATTAGGGACAAGATAGGCCCACTTAAGAGTAACTCAGGACAGATCACGGACAGTGATAAGGATATGTGTGAAATTTTCAATACTTACTTCCTCTCAGTTTTTACTCAGGAAGATACTAGAGGAATTCCAGAAATAATAAATTATGTAGAACAGGAAGATAATAGACCATGCTCGATTGGGGTAACTAGTGACATGGTCCTCAGACAAATAGAGAAATTAAAACCTAACAAATCCCCAGGCCCTGATGAACTGTTTGCAAGAGTTTTAAAGGAATGTAAAGGGGAACTTAGCAAACCTTTGGCAAATCTTTTCAATATATCACTACAAACTGGCATAGTGCCAGACAAGTGGAAAATGACAAATGTAATACCTATTTACAAGGCAGGTGACAGGTCCTTAGCTTCGAACTATAGACCAATAAGCCTTACCTCCATAGTTGGTAAATTTATGGAATCAATAATTGCTGAGACAATTCGTAGCCATCTTGAAAAGCATAAATTGATTAATGAATCTCAACACGGTTTTACTAAGGGGCGTTCCTGTCTTACGAATTTACTAACTTTTTTCACTAAGGTGTTTAAGGAGGTAGATCATGGTAAGGAATATGATATTGTGCATATGGACTTCAGTAAGGAAACGTAAATCACACGGAATAGGAGGAAATTTTTTTTCCAGGGTAGAGGCATGGTTGACAAATAGGCGGCAGAGAGTTTGCATAGATGGAGAGAAATCAAAATGGGGGCACGTCTCAAGCGGTGTTCCACAGGGGTCAGTTTTGGGCCCCCTGTTGTTTACAATTTACATAAACGACATAGATGAGCGAATAAATAGCCAGGTTGTGGCAGGTTGTGGCAGCCACCACCAAAATTCTTTTTGTCAAGAGATCGAAACATCTAAGTTGACAGTTTTTATTTTCATCCCCGAAAGTTTTTATTTTGTATCTGTGGTGGGGAATGTTTTTTATGTTATTTTTGAAGAGGTGAGAGAAGTGTATATGTGAAAACTGACTTATTTAATAATTAATTCTACTTAAACAAAATGTTTATTAAGATGATTTATAAGAATATCTTCTTTGTCTTAACCACAAGTCTCTCAAGTCAGTCACGTTTTCACATATTTACATATTTTCCCAAAATATTTCATCAAAATATTGTAACCCTCATTCCAATTTCTTACGAAAATTGAAATTATATAAAAACATAAGAACATAAGAATGGAGGAACACTGCAGAAGGCCTACTGGCCCATACAAGGCAGGTCCTTATCAAAACCAATACTACCTAAGAATTTACTCCCGCACCCACGACACCAATCAAACCCAGCCCCTCCCACTCATATATTTGTCCAATCTCTTTTTAAAGCTACCCAAGGAATTTTCTTATTTCTCTTAAAACAATGGTGAGGGAGAGGGCAGATATGCCTATGAGAACGTGTACACATGTATGTATGTGTGTGTTCGTAGCACGTGTACACATATATGTATGTGTGTGTTCGTAGCACGTGTACACATGTATGTATGTGTGTGTTGGTAGCATGGTGTTTGTAGTGATGTGTTTGTGTAGGTGAAAGTGAAAAGTAAACATCAGAAAAAGCTTGTATGAACTACATAATAATTCACAATAAAAAAGAGCATAGCTCTGTGGTACAGCTGTCAGCCTGACTCTGACTACTGTCAGCCTGACAGAGTCAGCCAGTCAGCCTGACAGAGTCAGCCAGTCAGTATAAAATAAATGAGGCAATAAGGTTAAAAAGAGGGAAATTTAGAATGGATTAAGATTGAAGTGTGTGTGACGCAGTTGTAATAAAGTACTGGAATAGTTCCTGATTTTGTTCATAATGTTTATAAAAGAAGAAAATGGTAAAAAACTTTAAAGAATGTAATAATTATAATGAAATAAGACTGTTGACCACACCAGGTAAAGTGTATGTCAGAATTATGATTGTTGAAGTGATGGAAAAGAAAATATGGATAACAAAGAAGAGTGTCAATTCAGAAAGTGAAGGGAATATGTGAACACTGAAATACACAAGTTATAGGTTATAGATTTATAGGTTTGGAAAAGATATATGAGAGATGTTAGTAGAGTTACAAATGTATTTAATCTTAGGTAATGTTATGGTAGCTATAGTGTTGAATTACGTTATAATATGCAAGAAAGATGGTAAAGATTTACCCAAAAAACTGGGTCTTAGATAATGTTGTGTGATGTCATCTGTGGTCTTAAAGACGTGTGATGTCACTGTACTTTGGTCAGAAGGCAATATATACAAAGAAAGCCATCATGTAGACCAGGTGTCACTGCAAACACAGCTTTATTAACATACTTTTAAAACTCTGTACACACACACACACACACACTCACACACACACACACACACACACTCACACACACACACACACACACACACACACACATATATATATATATATATATATATATATATATATATATATATATATATATATATATATATATATATATATATATATATATATATATATATATATATATATATATATATATATATATATATATATATATATATATATATGCAAAAGATCACAGTAAACAGGTGATACCAAAATATGCAAGAAAATTAATTAATTAAAAATTTACTTCCACTAATCCATCTTTACCTTATATGTATGGATTAATAAAAACACACAAACCTGGTTATCCTGTTAGACCAATTATTAGCTCTATAGGTTCAGTTTCTTATAAACTTTCTAAATGGCTTGTTGATATTTTGAGCCCAATTGTTGGAAAAATTTCTAATTTTAATGTTAAAAACAACTTAGATTTAGTTGATAAATTAAGCACCTTGACTGATTTAAATGATTTCAATATGGTTAGTTTTGATATTACCTCCTTGTTTACAAAAGTTCCAGTTGATGATTTACTAAGTTTCTTATCTGAAGAACTGGTTAATTATGATTTACCATTGCCAGTTCCTACTATCATTAAACTTATTAAACTTTGTATTGTTGATGCAAAATTTGTATTTAATGATGAGTTTTACACTCAGAAGTTTGGTATGGCAATGGGAAATCCTCTTTCACCTGTTCTTAGTAACTTATATATGGAATTTTTCGAAACAAGATTGCTTAACACTATCGTTCCCAATAGAGCTAAGTGGTATAGATATGTTGATGATATTTTGTGCCTTATGCCTAAGGAAGTAGATATAAACCACTTCCTTGTTAAATTAAATAGCTTAGCTCATTCTATAAATTTTACTGTTGAATTCGAAGTAAATAACTCATTGCCCTTCCTAGATGTTTTTATTATTAAGGGTAACATTGATTTTAAATTTAAAATTTACAGAAAACCTACAAATAATTGTTCCTATGTACACTATTACTCTTCACATCAAGATAAAATTAAAGTGTCGGTTTTTTCTTCAATGTTTTTGAGAGCTTTACGTATTTGTAGTCCAGAGTTCATAGATGAAGAAATCTCTAAAATTTATGAAATAGCTAATGATTTAAAATACCCAAGAAACATAATTGATAAATCTTTTAAAATAGCTAGGAATACTTTTTACAATCCAAAAAAGGACAACCAACCTTATTCAACCAAAAATATGTTGGTTCTCCCTTACCATGAAAACTTGGTTGATATGCCTTCCTTTCTTAAAAATTTTAATATCAAAGTTGTATTTAAAAATCTTGATACAGTAAAAAGACTTTTGATAAAAAATTCCCCCAAAATGCTGACGGATGTGTCTATAAGATTCCCTGTAAAATATGCGATAAAGTTTATTATGGTCAAACTGGTAAAAGTCTTGAACTAAGATTAAAACAACATAAATATAGCATTAGAACTGGACAAGATTCTAATGCTCTATTTATTCATGTGAGAGATTTTAACCATCCAATTGATTTTCAAAATGCTGAGAAGGTTGTATCAAGCAAGTCCATGGTTGAGAGAAATATAATAGAATCATGTTTCATTAAAAGCAGTTTTGAAAATAATATGAATATTTCTTTTGGTTTATATAAATTGGATTAATTTATAATTAATAAAATTTGGGAAGAATTTAATGATAAATTGGACTAGTCTTAATTCTTGGGAAGAGTTTCAGGTCCTTTCTTATGTTCCTCTTCACAGAGTCGTGCGATGTTACACTACTGTGAGGTGTAGTCTTTGTTAGTGTGATGTGACTGTGAGGTGTAGTCTCGCCCTTATATAAGCCCTTCTTGTCATGTTTCCTGTTATAGTTCCTTGATAATGTGAGTAGTCACGAAAGCGCTTGGAATTCTTCTATTTTTTCATAGTGGTTTTCTTGCATATATATATATATATATATATATATATATATATATATATATATATATATATATATTATATATATATATATATATATATATATATATATATATATATATATATATATATATATATATATATATATATATATATATATATATATATATATATATATATATATATATATATATATATATATATATATATATATATATATATATATATATATATATATATATATATATATATGGCAGGTAAAGAAGGAATATAAATGTATAAATTCAAGGATTATGTGGAGTAAAATAAAGGTTGGATGTGAAAAGTGGGTTATAGTAAGTGTTTATGCACCTGGAGAAGATAGAAGTGTAGAGGAGAAAGAGAGATTTTGGGAAATGTTGAGTGAGTGTGTGGGGAGTTTTGAACCTAGTGAGAGAGTAATTGTGGTTGGGGATCTTAATGCTAAAGTGGGTAAAAATGTTGTGGAGGGAGTAGTAGGTAAATTTGGGGTGCCAGGGGTAAATGTAAATGGGGAACCATTAATTGAGCTATGTGTAGAAAGAGGTTTGGTAATAAGTAATACATATTTTATGAAAAAGAGGATAAATAAATATACAAGGTATGATATAGCACGTAAGGAAAGTAGTTTGTTGGATTATGTTTTGTTGGATAAAAGGTTGATGAGTAGGCTTCAGGATGTACATGTTTATAGAGGGGCAACGGATATATCAGATCATTATTTGGTGGTAGCTACAGTTAGAGTAAAAGGTAGATGGGACAAAAAGAAAATGGAAACAGCAAGTAAGAGAGAGGTAAAAGTGTATAAACTAAGGGAGGAGGAAGTTAGGGTGAGATATAAGCAACTATTGGCAGAAAGGTGGGCTAGTGCAAGTATGAATAGTGGGGGGGTTGAAGAGAGTTGGGATAGTTTTAAAAATGCAGTATTAGAATGTGGGGCAGAAGTTTGTAGCTATAGGTGGGTGGGTGCAGGAGGAAAGAGGAGTGAGTGGTGGAATGAAGAAGTAAAGGGTGTGATAAAAGAGAAAAAGGTAGCTTATGAGAGGTTTTTACAAAACAGAAGTGTTAATAGAAGAGCAGAGTATATGGAGAGTAAAAGAAAGGTGAAGAGAGTGGTGAGAGAGTGCAAAAGAAGAGCGGATGAAAGAATGGGAGAGGCCCTGTCAAGAAATTTTGCTGAAAACAAGAAAATTTTTTGGAGTGAGATAAACAAGGTAAGAAAGCCTAGGGAACGAATGGATTTGTCAGTTAAAAACAGAGTAGGGGAGCTGGAGGTATTGGGTAGATGGCGGGAATATTTTGAGGAACTTTTAAATGTCGATGAAAAAAGGGAGGCGGTAATTTCATGTACTGGCCAGGGAGGTACAACATCGTTTAGGAGTGAAGAAGAGCAGGATGTGAGTGTGGGGGAGGTGCGTGAGGCATTACGTAGAATGAAAGGGGGTAAAGCAGCTGAAATTGACGGAATCATGACAGAAATGTTAAAAGCAGGGGGGGATATAGTGCTGGAGTGGTTGGTATTTTTGTTTAATAAATGTATGAAAGAGGGAAAGGTACCTAGAGATTGGCAGAGAGCATGTATAGTTCCTTTATATAAAGGGAAGGGGGATAAAAGAGAGTGTAAAAATTATAGGGGAATAAGTTTACTAAGTATACCAGGTAAAGTGTATGGCAGGGTTATTATTGAAAGAATTAGAGGTAAGACAGAGAGTAGGATTGCAGATGAGCAAGGAGGCTTTAGAGTGGGTAGGGGATGTGTAGATCAAGTGTTTACAGTGAAGCATATTTGTGAACAGTATTTAGATAGAGGTAGAGAAGTTTTTATTGCATTTATGGATTTAGAAAAGGCATATGATAGAGTGGATAGGGGAGCAATGTGGCAAATGTTGCAAGTGTATGGAATAGGTAGTAAGTTACTGAAGGTTGTAAAGAGTTTTTATGAGGATAGTGAGGCTCAGGTTAGGGTGTGTAGGAGAGAGGGAGATTACTTCCCGGTAAAAGTAGGTCTTAGACAGGGATGTGTAATGTCACCATGGTTGTTTAATATATTTATAGATGGGGTTGTAAAAGAAGTAAATGCTAGGGTGTTGGGGAGAGGGGTGGGATTAAATTTTGGAGAATTAAATGCAAAATGGGAGTTGACACAGTTACTTTTTGCTGATGATACTGTGCTTATGGGAGATTCTAAAGAAAAGTTGCAAAGGTTAGTGGACGAGTTTGGGAGGGTGTGAAAAGGTAGAAAGTTGAAAGTGAACATAGATAAGAGTAAGGTGATGCGGGTATCAAACGATTTAAATAAAGAAAAATTGGATATCACATTGGAGAGAGGGATTATGGAAGAAGTAAATGTTTTCAGATATTTGGGAGTTGACGTGTCATCGGAGGGGTGGGATTAAATTTTGGAGAATTAAATGCAAAATGGGAGTTGACACAGTTACTTTTTGCTGATGATACTGTGCTTATGGGAGATTCTAAAGAAAAGTTGCAAAGGTTAGTGGACGAGTTTGGGAGGGTGTGAAAAGGTAGAAAGTTGAAAGTGAACATAGATAAGAGTAAGGTGATGCGGGTATCAAACGATTTAAATAAAGAAAAATTGGATATCACATTGGAGAGAGGGATTATGGAAGAAGTAAATGTTTTCAGATATTTGGGAGTTGACGTGTCATCGGATGGGTGTATGAAGGATGAGGTTAACCATAGAATTGATGAAGGAAAAAAAGTGAGTGGTGCGTTGAGGTATCTGTGGAGACAAAAAACGTTATCCATGGGGGCAAAGAAGGGAATGTACGAAAGTATAGTGGTACCAACACTCTTATATGGGTGTGAAGCATGGGTTGCAAATGCTGCAGCGAGGAGGAGGCTGGAGGCAGTGGAGATGTCCTGTCTAAGGGCAATGTGTGGTGTAAATATTATGCAGAAAATTCGGAATGTGGAAATTAGGAGAAGGTGTGGAGTTACTAAAAGTATTTGTCAGAGGGCTGAAGAGGGGTTGTTGAGGTGGTTTGGTCATTTAGAGAGAATGGATCAAAGTAGAATGACTTGGAGAGCGTATAAATTTATAGGGGAAGGAAGGCGGGGTTGGGGTCGTCCTAGAAAAAGTTGGAGGGAAGGGGTAAAGGAGGTATTGTGGGCGAGGGGCTTGGACTTCCAGCAAGCATGTGGGAGCGTGTTAGATAGGAGTGAATGGAGACGAATGGTTTTTGGGACATGACGATCTGTTGGAGTGTGAGCAGGGTAACATTGTGTGAAGGGATTCAGGGAAACCAGTTAATTGATTTAGTTGGACTTGAGTCCTGGAAATGGGAAGTACAATGCCTGCACTTTAAAGGAGGGGTCTGGGATAGTGACAGCTGGGAGGGACAATTCTCAGCTGTCGTATCTGAGCTCCTCTGCAAAGACAGTGATTATGTATGTGTGTGGTGATAGTGTTGAATGATGATGAAAGTATTTTCTTTTTGGGGATTTTCTTTCTTTTTGGGTCACCCTGCCTCGGTGGGAGACGGCCGACTTGTTGAAAAAAAAATATATATGTCGTGCAGAATAGGTAAAACTGGCTAATTAGCAAGCAAGAACTCATTTAAATTTAAGTCCTTTTCAAACTTTTCTCTTATACGTTTGAAGACATATTTTTTTTTCATTTATGTTAATGTAAATATAATAATTTTGTATCAAAATAACCTTGGAAATAAATGGTCTTTTAAAGTCTATCGAAAATCTACCAATCAACACGATCTTCTCCACTTCTACTCTCACCACGACACCAAAACTAAACGTGGTGTAATTATAGGCTTTTTCCTGCGTGCACTCAGAATCTGCAGCAGTGAGTTCCTTGAAGAAGAATGCTCCCTTATTGAACAAGTTTTTTCCAAACTTCACTATCCTCGTCACTTCATTAGAGACTGCAGACGACGGGCATTAAACATCTTCAACACACCCAGAGAAGACACTGCTGAGAAGAGATACATAGTCCTCCCCACCAACTCCATTTCCAAACAAGTTTCCAACATTTTTTTCCAATACTTCATTCCGAGTATCCACCTCCACATCCACCACCATCAAGGACATTACCAGTAACAGACAGGAAAAGCTTCAATCCACTGCAGGGGTATACACAATCCCTTGTAATGGCTGTAGCATCCAGAGACCTACAAACACGCATTTCAGAACACAAGTACGCAGGCAGATCTGACGACTCAAGGAATGCCTGTGTTCAACACCGAAATTCACACAACAATTTAATCAACTACAGAAACGCAAGACTCATCGCCAGAGAAGACAACACTCAATACCGAAGAATCCTAGAATCATCACTTATCTGCATATCCAACAACTTCAACCAGAACAACGGCTTCTACAACATAGCTGAACCTATTGCCAAGAAACTTCTTCAACGCTATCCCACCTAGAACTCAAGAATGGTACACTGCAGGTCCTTTAAGTTGCACAATATTTTAAACTATCACACTACTTTGAAGACTGTCACATGCAACATTCTCCACCTGACCCAGCATTCTCCACCTGATTAAATTTTATAAATACTCATGTTGCTCATTTTCCAGGTAGATCTGTCTGTGACTCGATAAAGCCCACTGCGTGGGCGAACCGTTGTCAATAAACGATCACATTATACTGCTTATGTGTTTATTTTTCCATTGTGTCGGTATTTTATACCATTTATTTCCACTGTTCTTCTGTGTTACTGTACAGTACTTCTGTATTACTGTCCTTGTCTTCTGGGTTATTGTACTGTTCTTCTGTGTCAATGTACTATTCTGTATCACTGTACTGTATCACTGTACTGTTCTTCTGTGTCACTGTACTGCCCTGTTCTTCTGTGTTACTGTACTGTTCTTCTGTGTTACTGTACTGTTCTTCTGTGTTACTGTACTGTTCTTCTGTGCTACTGTACTGTTCTTCTGTGTTATTGTACTGTTCTTTTGCGTTACTGAACTGTTCTTCTGTCACTGTACTGTACTTCTGTTACTGTAATGTTATTCTGTGCAACTGTCCTGTTCTATCTAGTGTTACTGTAATGTTCTTCTGTGTTAGTGTACTGTTCTTCTGTTACTGTACTGTTCTGCGTTACTGTA
>WNWK01031089.1:2500-22968 GCA_009830355.1 Cherax destructor
CTAGAGGTGAAGGAGTAAGGTGACCTACAAGTGAAAGGGTAACATAAACTTCAGGAGAAAGTTTATGGTGAAATTCCTTTGAAGGAGCAAGCTGCATCGCAAATGAAAGGTGTAATGTGACCTACAGCTGAAGGTGTAATGTGACCTACAGGTGAAGGTGTAATGTGACCTACAGCTGAAGGTATAATGTGACCTACAGGTGAAGGTGTAATGTGACCTACAGCTGAAGGTGTAATGTGACCTACAGCTGAAGGTGTAATGTGACCTACAGCTGAAGGTGTAATGTGACCTACAGCTGAAGGTGTAATGTGACCTACAGGTGAAGGTGAAAAGTGAACTACAGCTGATGGTGTAGTAGTCGTAATAAAAATATTAAAAAAAATAGCAACAAGAACAATAATTATTGTAATAGTAATAATTATAACTAAAATAAAAACAATATGAAAGAAAAATGTGAAAAAAGGAAGATTACCTGGGACTGAGTTTGATCCGGGGAGGGTGAGGACCCCAACGGAGAATCTCACTGTGTGGAAATTGTGTTGACATCTGAGCTGTGTATTGACAATCTGTGTTCTCTCTTTAGTTAACTGTAAACGGTCCCAACATATATAGTATACGTTCACTACCCCAGTGCCCCGAACATTTTGAAACAAAAAATCGTTTTTTTATATAAAAATAAAGAGCAAATTTTTCTAAGTGTTATTTTTTTTTTAGGGTCAGTACTTACCGAGATATGAGGCCGAGAAGTTGGCACTGGATGCTCACCTGACGGCAACATGGAATCCTGCCGCTTGCAGAAGAGTTGCCGATATACCTTTTTTTTCTCTTTTTTTATATTATTTTATATAATTTTTATATTTTGATAATTACGATTTATAGTAGTTCTTTGTTCTAACACTAATATTAGGTATTGAAATTGTACTCAAATTGTCACAAACACACTGACAGGTGGACATTTACACCTGCCTTGGACATTTACTATTGTCTAGGAATATATACAAATTATTTATAGGTCCCAACAATGTTTTGGATACATGGGAGTATATAATAATAATAATAATAATAATAATAATAATAATAATAATAATAATAATAATAATAGGAATAATAATAATAATAATAATAATAGTAATAATAATAATAGGAATAGTAATAATAAAAATAATAAGACTAAGAATAATAAGTTCCCTTGAAGCATGATGTCAGACAAGTCAGTCCACTGCTGACAGTGATAAGATAAGATAAGATAATTGGTGACATTTGATGAGCGTACGCGAGGGTGCAGTGATAAGATAAAATAAGGGGTGACATTTGATGAGCATCCCCCTCTGTTTTCACTGTTACACAAACATTTCTGTCTGTCAAACTCTCAGTCTATGTGTCAAGCTCTCTGTCTATCTGCCTGTCTGTCAAGCTCTGTGCCTATCTGTCCGTCTAGCGTCTAGCTCTCCCGTCTCAGAGAGATCCACTCCTGAACCAACAGGTATTACACATGTCTGGTTTCTGAGCAAGTGAAAATATGCCAGTCATGTTTACACATATCTACAAGCAGAGTATAGCACTTTGGCTGGATTTTTTGGGTTATCCTAGGAAATGTACACTATGTATAATTGTATTTGTGTACCTGTGAGACATAGATAGTCAGAGTCAGATAGAAAGAGATAGACAGAGACAGACAAAGATAGACAGAATGTAGATGAATGGTTCAGAGAACCGACAAGTTTATAAATTAGACATATGCAACACTTGGGTATCTGTATTTAGGAAAACGTTTCACCACGCAGTGGCTTTATCAGTCCAATACAAAGTAGAAAGTTGTAAAGAGAGGAGTTTGAGGTAATCAGTCCCTCGGCCTGGAGTCGATGTGTTCAGTCCATCAATCTTGCAGTAAGTACAGCATAGGTCAAAAGAAGTTTCTTATATACTGTAGACATGTGAGGTGAAGCAGGAGGAGGCGGGGTCATAGTGGTACCATCCACTAGTCGAAGTATGTCTTCGTCCAAAGGTTGGACAATTGTTGAAGAATTTGTTTGTATCAAGATCCCAAGATGTTGCTACTTTGTATTGGACTGATAAAGGCACTGTTACTTTGTTCACACTCCAACAGCACATCAAGTATTAAAAACCATTTGTCTCCATTCACTCCTATCAAATACGCTCAAGCATGCTTGCTGGAAAACCTCTTTTACCCCCGCCCTCCAACCTTTTCTAGGCCGACCCCTACTCCGCCTCCCCTTCACTACAGATTTATACACTCTCGAAGTCATTCTGTTTCGTTCCATTCTCTCTACATGTCCGAACCACCTCAACAACCCCTCCTCAGCCCTTTGGGTAATAGTTTTGGTAATCCCGCACCTCCGCCTAATTTCCAAACTTCGAATTCTCTGCATTATATTCACACCACACACTGATCTCAGACATGACATCTCCACTGCCTCCAGCCTTCTCCTCGTTGCAACATTCATCACCAATGATTCAAACCCATATAAGAGTGTTGGTATAACTATACTCTCATACATTCCCCTCTTTACTTCCATGGACAAAGTTCTTTGTCTTCACAGACTCCGAAGTGCACCACTCACCCTTTTCCTCTCATCAATTCTATGATTCGCCTCATCCTTCATAGACCCATCTGCTGACATGTCCACTCCCAAATATCTGAATACATTCACCTCCTCCATACTCTCTCCCTCCAATCTGATATCCAATCTTTCGTCACCTAATATTTTTGTTATCCTCATCACCTTACTCTTTCCTATATTCACTTTCAATTTTCTTCTTTTTACATTTCCTACCAAATTCCTCTACCAACCTCTGCAACTTCTCTTCATAATCTCACAAAAGCACAGTGTCATCAGCAAAAAGCAACTGTGACAACTCCCACTTTGTATTTGATTCTTTGTCTTTTAACCCCACACCTCTTGCCAAGACCCTCGCATTCACTTCTCTTACAACCCCATCTATAAATATATTGAACAACCACGGTGACATCACACATCCTTGTCTAAGGCCTACTTTTACTGGGAAATAATCTCCCTCTCTCCAAAACACTCTAACCTGAGCCTCACTATCCTCATAAAAGCTCTTCACTGCTTTCAGTAACCTACCTCCTATTCGATTCACCTGCAACATCTGCCACATTGCACCCCTATCCACCCTATCATACGCCTTTTCCAAATTCCATAAATGCCACAAAAACCTCTTTACCCTTATCTAAATACTGTTCACCTATATGTTTCACTGTAAACACTTGGTCTACACACCCCCTACCTTTCCTAAAGCCCCCTTGTTCATCTGCTATCCTGCTCTCCGTCTTACTCTTAATTCTTTCAATAATAACTCTACCATACACTTTACCAGGTATACTCAACAGACTTATTCCCCTATAATTTTTGCACTCTCTTTTGTCCCCTTTGCCTTTATACAAAGGAACAATACACGCTCACTGCCAGTCCCTAGGTACCTTACCCTCTTCCATACATTTATTAAATAATAGCACCAACCACTCCAAAACTATATCTCCGCCTGCTTTTAACATTTTTATCTTTATCCCATCGATCCCTGCTGCCTTACCCCCTTTTATTCTACCCACTGTCTCACGAACTTCCCCCACACTCACAACTGGCTCTTCCACACTCCTACAAGATGTTATTCCTCCTTGCCCTATACACGAAATCACAGCTTCCCTGTCTTTATCAACATTTAACAACGCCTCAAAATATTCCTCCATCTTCCCGATACCTCTAACTCTCCATTTAATAACTCTCCTCTCCTATTTTTAACTGTCAAATCCATTTGTTCCCTATTTTTCCTCAACTTATTAATCTCACTCCAAAAATTTTTCTTATTTTCAACAAAATTTGTTGATAACATCTCACCCACTCTTTCATTTGCTCTCTTTTTATATTGCTTCACCACTCTCTTTTTCTCTCCATATACTCTTCCCTCCTTGCATCACTTCTACTTTGTAAAAACCTCTCATATGCTAACTTTTTCTCCCTTACTACTCTCTTTTTACATCATCATTCCACCAATCGCTCTTCTTCCCTCCCGCACCCACTCGCATGTAAGCACAAACTTCTACTGAACACTCTAACACTACATTTTTAAATCTACCCCATACATCTTCGACCCCATTGCCTACACTCTCACTAGCCCATCTATCCTCCAATAGTTTTTTATATCTTACCCTAACTGCCTCTATTTTCTGCTTCTATTTTCCTTGTATCCCATCTACCTTTTACTCCCACTTTAGCTACAACTAAAAAGTGATCTGATATATCTGTGGCCCCTCTATAAACATGTACATCCTGAAGTCTACTCAACAGTCTTTTATCTACCAATACGTAGTCCAACAAACTTCTGTCATTAAGCCCTACATCATATCTTGTATACTTATTTTTCCTCTTTTTCTTAAAATATGTATTACCTATAACTAAACCCCTTTCTATACAAAGTTCAATCAAAGGGCTCCCATTATCATTTACACCTGGCACCCCAAACTTACCTACCACACCCTCTTTACATGTTTCTCCTACTATAGGATTTAGATCCCCTACCACAATTACTCTCTCACTTGGTTCAAAAGTTCCTATACATTCGCTTAACATCTCCCAAAATCTCTCTCTCTTCTCTACACTCCTCTCTTCTCCAGGTGCATACACGCTTATTATGACCCACATTTCGCATCTGACCCTTATTTTAATCCACATAATCCTTGAATTTACACATTTATATTCCCTCTTCTCCTTCCATAACTGGTCCTTCAACATTATTGCTACCCCTTCCTTAGCTCTAACTCTCTCAGATACTCCTGACTTAATCCCATTTATTTCTCCCCACTGAAACTCGCCTACCCCCTTCAGCTTTGTTTCGCTTAGGGCCAGGACATCCAACTTCTTTTCATTCATAACATCAGCAATCATCTCTTTCTTATCATCCGCACTACATCCACGCACATTCAAACATCCCAGTTTTATAAAGTTTTCCTTCTTCTCTTTTTTAGTAAATGTGTAGAGGAGAAGGGGTTACTAGCCCATTGCTCCCGGCATTTTAGTCGCCATATACGACACGCATGGCTTACGGAGGAAGGATTCTTTTCCTCTTCCCCATGGACAATAGAGGGAATTAAGAAGAACAAGAGCTATTAAGAAAAAGAAGAAAAGCCTAGATGTGTGTATGCATATATATGCATGTGCCTGCCTGTGTAGTGTGACCTACGTGTAAGTAGAAGTAGCTAGATATACCTGTTATCCAGCGTGTTTATGAGGCAGATAAAAGACACCAGCAATCCTACCATCATGTAAAACATTTTCAGGTTTCTGTTTCACAGTCACCTGGCAGGACGGTAGTACCTCCCTGGGTGGTTGCTGTCTACCAACCTATATATATATATATATATATATATATATATATATATATATATATATATATATATATATATATATATATATATATAATAACAACAAAATAAATGAAAATAATAATATTATTTCAATTATTTATATTAGTATTATTATTATTATTATTGTTATTATTGTTTCTATTATTATTATTATTATTATTATTATTATTATTATTAATATTATTATTATTATTATTATTATTATTATTATTATTAATATTAAGTAAAGAGAGTAGTAAGAGAGAAAAAAAATTCATATGAAAGGTTTTTACAAATCAGAAGTGATATAAGGAAAGAGGATTATATGGAGAGAAAAAAAAAGGTTAAGAGAGTGGTGAGGGAATGTAAAAGGATTGCAAATGAGAGAATGAACTAGATGCTGTCAACAGTTTTTTTCTGAGAATGAAAAAATACTTTGGATTGAGACTAATGCGTTAAGAAAGTCTTGGGAACGAACGGACTTCACAGAAAAATATAAAAAAGGAGATTTATTAAATGGAAACTTACAGGTATCAAGAAGAGAGCAAGAATATTTTGAGACACTGTTAAATGTTGATGAAGATAAGGAAGCTGTGATTACGTGCATTAGCCTGGGAAGTATAACATCTTGTAGGAGTGAGGAAGTACCAGATGTGGGTGTGGTGAAGGTGCTTGAGGTTGTGGGTAGAATGAAAGGGAGTAAAGCAGCTGGGATTGATGGGATAAAGACAGACATGTTAAAAGTAGGTGAGGATATAGTTTTGAAACGATTGGTCTTTTTATTTAATATATGAATGGAAGAGGGCGTAGGAACGTAGGGATTGGCAGAGAGCATGCATGTTCCTTTGAATAAAAGCAATTGTGTATGGTAGAGATATCATTGAAAGAATTAACAGTAAAATTGCAGGATCGCAGATGAAGAACGAGGCTTTAGGAATTATAGTATGTGTAGAAAAAATGTTCATAGTGAAGCATATAAGTGAACAGTATTTAGATAAGTGTAAAGAGGTTTTCGTTGCATTAACGGATTTTTGAAAAGGCATATGATAGGATGGATAGGAGAGCAATGTGTTAGATCTTGCAAGTGTGTTGAGTAGGTGGTAAGTTACTGAAAGCAATTAAGAGATTTTTCGAGGACAGTGAAGCTCAGGTTAGAATATTTAGGAGAGATAGATTATTTCCCAGTAAAAGTAGACCTTAGAGAGGGATGCTTGATGTTACCAAGGCTGTTCAATATATCTGTAAATGGGTTGTAAAAGAAGTGAATGCTCAGGTGTTGGCAAGAGGTGTGGGATTTAGAGATAAGGAATGTAACACAAAATGGGAGTTGTCACAATTGCTTTGTGATGATGACACTGTGTTTTGGGATATTCAGAATAGAAGTTGTAGAGATTGGTGGACGAGTTTGGAGGGAATGTAAAAGAAGGAAATTAAAAATACACACACAACCCGCACATATAAAAAAAGAGAGGAGCTTACGACGACGTTTCGGTCCGACTTGGACCATTTACAAAGTCACACTAACACAAAGGACAGGTAGAAGGGGTATTTATAGGCAGGCAGACAGGGGAAGAAACAAGAAAGAGGTGGAGGGGTAATAATGGAGGTAGTAGTGGTAGGGGACCGAAACGTCGTCGTAAGCTCCTCTCTTTTTTATATGTGAGGGTTGTGTGTGTATTGTTCCAGTCACGGTATTGTGCCTTTTTTGTTATTTAAGGAAATTAAAAGTGAACATAGGAAAGAGTAAGGTGATGAGGATAAAAGAATTAGGTAATGAAAGATTGGATATCTGATTGAAGGGATTACGGAGGAAGAGAATGTATTCAGATATTTGGAAGTGGACTTTCAGCAGAATGGTCTATAAAAGACAAGGTGATCTCATAGAACTGATAAGGGGAAACAAGTGATTGGTGCACTGAGGAGTCTGTGGAGACAAATAACGTTATCAATTGAAGCAAATAAGGAAATGTATGAGAGTACCAACTATTTTACATGGGTGTGAAGCTTGGGTGATGAATGTTGCAACAAGGAGAAAGCTAGAGGCAGTAGAGATGTCGTGTTTGAGGGCAATTTTGGGAATGAATATTATAGAAAGGATCCATAGCTTGGAGATTAGGAGGTATGGGGTTTGTAAAAACATTAACCAAAGGGCTGAGGAGGGTTTTTTTAGGTAGTTCCCATATTTAAAAATGATGTAACGGAAGAAAATGACTTTGAAGGCGTGCAAATCTGTAATGGAATGTAGGCTGGGTAGGGGTCGTCCTTGGAAACGTTGGGGTAATGGCGGTATTGTGTACGAGGGTCTGAGACCTCCAGCAAGCGTTTGTGAGCATGTCAGGAGCGACTGGAGGCAAATGTTTTTTGACTTGACGTGGTGTTTGAGTGTGAGCAAAGTAACACTTATTAAGGGATTCAGGGGAAACAGGTTAGCCGCACTTGAGTGCTGGGGGTGAAAAGTACAGTGCCTGTGCTCTGAAAGACGGGCGTTGATATGTTGAAATTTTGAACTGTCGTGTAGGTACGAATCTGGCAAGACAGTGATGGAGTAAGTGACGATGAGAGTGTTTCCTCTTTTTTTAGATCAACTTCCCTTGGTGAGAAACGGCGTATGTGTTAATAAAAATAATAACATTAATAATAATAATAATGAATAAGATTAATACTATATTTTTAAAATTGTATATCTATTATTACTTCTACTAATATTACCACCTATAATAATAATAATAATAATAATAATAATAATAATAATAATAATAATAATAATAATAATAATAATAATAATAATAATTATAATAATAATAATAATAATAATAATAATAATAATAATAATAATAATAATAATGAAATATTAAAAATAATAATATAAAAATAGTAATAGTGATGATAAATTAGACACATATGCAACACTTGGGTATCTTTATTGTGGAAACGTTTCGCCACACAATGGCTTCATCAGTCCAATACAAAGTAGAAAGTTGTAAGGAGAGGAGGAGTTTGAGGTAATCAGTCCCTCGGCCTGGAGTCGATGTGTTCAGTCCATCAATCTGGTAGTAAGTACAGCATAGGGCAATGGAGGTTGCTTATATGCTGTAGACAGGTGAGGCGAAGCAGGAGGAGGCGGGGTCATAGTGGTACCATCCACTAGTCGAAGTAGGTCTTCGTCCAAAGGTTGGACAAGTGTTGAAGAATTCGTTTGTATCAAGACTGAGGGACTGATTACCTCAAACTCCTCCTCCTTACACCTTTCTACTTTGTATTGGACTGATGAAGCCACTGTGTGGCGAAACGTTTCCTCAATAAAGATACCCAAGTGTTGCATATGTGTCTAATTTATAACTTGTCGGTTCTCTGAACCATTCGTCTACAGTAATAGTGATACATAATAATTAAATAATATTAATAAAAAAGAGGAAGAAGAAGAAGAGGAAGAGGAAGAAGAGGAAGAATAAGAAGAAGAAGAAGAAGAAGAAGAAGAAGAAGAAGAAGAAGAAGAAAAAAGAGGAAGAGGAAGAAGAGAAAGAGGAAGAAGAAGAGAAAGAGGAAGAAGAAGAAAGGAAGAAAAAGAAGAAGAAAAAGAAAAGGAGGAAGAAAAAGATGAAAAATAAAGTGAGGACTAAAGAGAAGATCAATGGGAACAAAAAGTATAAAACATTGAAGTTTGATCCGGGGAATATGAGAACAGCGACTATGGATATCACAGTGTAGACTTGTCTATTAGCTGGAAATAACAACTTAAATACAAGTAATAGTAAATAATACTAAAGAGTGAGTTGCGTGGCCATAGCTCATATTAACACTTCATGAAATGATTGCAAACAAATCTAATATAAAATAATATTCTTTCTAATATAATATTCTTTCTAATATAATATTCTTTCTAATATAATATTCTTTTTAATATAATATTCTTTATAATATAATATTCTTTCTAATAAAATATTCTTCATTTCATCTTTGTATTTCTTCCAGTAAGTCGAATATAGCAACACAAAGACCAGTGTTTCTTAAGGATCTCAGATAATTCAAGTATAGGATTTCTTTCTTACCAAGTACTTGGTCAAGCACTGAAGGTGTCTTCTTCCTCTCACTAAGTCATTATTACACTGAGGAGACATGATGACTACTTATTAGACACCCCACTACCTTCCCCACCACAACACTATTAGACACCCCACTACCTTCCCCACCACAACACTATTAGACATCCCACTACCTCCCCCACCACAACACTATTAGACATCCCACTACCTTCCCCACCACAACACTATTAGACACCCCACTACCTTCCCCACCACAACACTATTAGACACCCCACTACCTTCCCCACCACAACACTATTAGACATCCCACTACCTTCCCCACCACAACACTATTAGACATCCCACTACCTTCCCCACCACAACACTATTAGACACCCCACTACCTTCCCCACCACAACACTATTAGACATCCCACTACCTTCCCCACCACAACACTATTATACATCCCACTACCTTCCCCACCACAACACTATTAGACATCCCCCTACCTTCCCCACCACAACACTATTATACATCCCACTACCTTCCCCACCACAACACTATTATACATCCCACTACCTTCCCCACCACAACACTATTAGACATCCCACTACCTTCCCCACCACAACAATATTTAAACTGTTATTGTATCTGGAGATTAATGTCTGTCAGTTAAACTTTTAGCATAATTTTGAATTATTGTCATGTTCACTTACTGTAGTCAGAGAACACTATGAAGAACAGTGTTGTAAGGAAGGACATCAGTTCTGTTCATGGCTGTCTTATGTGTTATGTCCCTCTTAAGTGGAAATAACACAAATACATAAATTGAATAGATAATTCCATTCAGACAATATTTTCTTATATGTTAAATTCAATCATTCATCACTTGATATTACTTTACAAGTGAAAGTAAATGATGAACTACACGTGAAAATGTGAGGTGCACTTCAAGTGAAGGTGTAAGGTGCACTACAGGTGAAAGTGTAAGGTGCACTACAGGTGAAAGTGTAAGGTGCACTACAGGTGAAAGTGTAAGGTGCACTACAGGTGAAGGTATAAGATTCACTACAGGTGAAGGTGTAAGGTGCACTACAGGTGAAATTTTAAGGTGCACTACAGGGGAAGGTGTAAGGTGCACTTCAGGTGAAGGTATAAGATTCACTATAGGTGAAGGTGTAAGGTGCACTACAGGTGAAGGTGTAAGGTGAACTAATATTCTTAGATCATAATATTAAACTTTCATTAAGTTATATTATGTTTAAAAATAATAACAGGAAGGTATGATAAATTATTTGTCACCCTGACAACCCAGACTGTTATCAGTAGTTGTTACCTGTTGTTGCTCCTCATTGTTACCTATTTTTTTATTTTTTGATAATAGATGTTGTTATAAATTATTACCTGTTGTTGTTGTTGGTTGTTGCTAATAGTTGTTGTTAATGGTTGTAGTTAATGACTGATGTTGTCGCTCAGTTTTTCCTCTTGTTGTAACTGATTATTTTTTATTTATAATTGTTGTTACTATATGTTATTAGTGGTTATTGTTATTGATGGTACTGGTTGTTGTTCCTGGTAACAGTTACTAGTTGGTTACTAAATGTTTGTTCTGGTTATTCGTGTTTTATTATATTAGCTATTGTTATTTTTGACTCTTGTTGATACTGATTGTTTTTACTGGATATTGTCACTGCTCGATGTTAGTTGTTCTTATAAATGTTGATAGTTATTATTACTGATTATAGAAACTTGTTATCGGCTGACGTTACTGGATGTTACTAGTTGCTCTTAGTGGAGATTGTTAATAGTTGTTGTTATTGGTTATTATTGATAGTTGTTACTGGTTGTTTTCATTGTTTGTTTTTTAAATGTTGCTTATTACTGTTCTTGGTTGCTAAACTTTGTCACCCAATATTTTTATTGGTTGATGCTACTGATTGTATTTATCTGTTTTGTTACACATTTTTACGCTTACTTGATTCCCATTAATGTACTGATTCTTACGACTATTTTTATTTACTTTCTGAAACAAATGTTTTCTGTGCCTGGTAGTAGTGTACACGGCTGTGTTGTATTATATTACTGGTTGAACAGGAAAGTAGTCATCCTGGTTATATTGTACATTATTGTGTTTGGTGTTATTGTCTGAGCGTTTATCTGGTTATATTGTATTTGACTTTGTGTTGAACTGAATAGTCTCCCGGGCTGTGTAGTTCTCCTTGGGTCTGCTCTTACTCTTATAAGAGGTAAAAGGCAACAAACTTGAAGGTTTTACACAAACTTGAAGGTTTTACACAAACTTGAAGGTTTTACACAAACTTACACTTTGTTCTTTACTAATGCTCATTAAAAATAATACACTTCCGTGAGCAACTTTCATCCGATAATTACACACTTTATTAAGTGTAATAAGAATTTATATTGTGTGAAATTAAAAAAATGTTGAGGTGGAAGTTGCAGCACACGTAAAGGTGAAAAGAGCATTAGTACTAAAATATATAATACAACTAATATTAGAGAATTTTGCACTGGATGAAATAAAAGGAAGAATGAATTAAAATTGATGGGTTCAAGCAGCGGATCATCAGGTCCCGGAGGCTGATCCCACAGTCTGGCCAACACTCTTCCCACAGTCTGGCCAACACTCTTCCCACAGTCTGGCCAACACTCTTCCCACAGTCTGGCCAACACTCTTCCCACAGTCTGGCCAACACTCTTCCCACAGTCTGGCCAACTCTTCACAGTCTGGCAACCTCTTCCACAGTCTTGCCAACACTCTTCCCACAGTCTGGCCAACACTCTTCCCACAGTCTGGCCAACACTCTTCCCACAGTCTGGCCAACACTCTTCCCACAGTCTTGCCAACACTCTTCCTATTGCAACAAGAATCCTCACACTTACTTCTTATTAGTATTCTCTATTTTTTTTGGTGCATTAATTTTTTTTTTAAATTGCTCAAAATAAATAATTAAGTTTTTTATTTTTAATTGTTGTTACTGTACTTTATTACTGGTTATTGTTATTGATGGTACTGGTTGTTTTTCCTGGTAACAGTTGTTTGTTACTAGTTGTTGTTACTAAATGTTTGTACTGGTTGTTCTTACTCCCTGTTGTTACTGGTATTTGCTACTGCGATTACTGGTTGTTGGTTCTACTAGTTACTGTTTTTACTGGCTCTTGATAATGTTTTATTATATTAGCTGTTATTTATGCGGGTACCAGTTGTTATTTTTTGGTTGTCTTTCTGGTTGCTGATTCTGATAGTTTTTACTGAATATTCTTACTGTTTGATGTTAGTTCTTGATATAACTGTTGATAATAGTTATTATTATTAATGGTTGTAGATACTGGTTGTTAATGGCTATTGTTATTGATTTTTATTAGTTGTTTTTACTGGATATTGTAATTGTTGTTAATGGTTATTACTGATAGTTGTTACTGGTTGTTTATATTATTTTTCTTACCAGTTACTGTTCCTGGTCGGTAAACCTAGTAACCAGTTACTGTTCCTGGTCGGTAAACCTAGTAATCAGTTACTTTTCCTGGTCGGTAAACCTAGTAACCAGTTACTGTTCCTGGTCGGTAAACCTAGTAACCAGTTACTGTTCCTGGTCGGTAAACCTAGTAACCAGTTACTGTTCATGGTCGGTAAACCTAGTAACCAGTTACTGTTCCTGGTCGGTAAACCTAGTAACTAGTTACTGTTCCTGGTCGGTAAACCTAGTTACCAGTTACTGTTCCTGGTCGGTAAACCTAGTAACCAGTTACTGTTCCTGGTCGGTAAACCTAGTAACCAGTTACTGTTCCTGGTCGGTAAACCTAGTAACCAGTTATTTTTACTGCTTGATGCTTCTGATTGTTCTTATCTGTTTTGTAACAGATTTTTAAGCTTTCTTGATTCTCGTCAATGTTATATATTCTTATTACTATTTATAGTTACTTTCTGAACGAAATACGTTGTCTGCCTGGTATTATACACAGCTGGGTGTTGTATGGTATTACAGGTTGAATAAGTAGCATTCCTGGTTATAGTTTATATTATTATGTATGGTGTTACTGTCTGAGCCAGAAAGTCGCTTATCTGGCTATGATATATTTTGTTTTGTGTGTTGTATTACTACAGAAGTTGAACTGAATAGTCTTCCAGGCTGTGTGGTATGGCCTTGTGTGTCTGGTGTTACTCTTAAAAAAGTTAAAAGGTAATAAACTTGAAGGTGTTACACAAACACCCTGAAGTCGTGTTTAATTTCTGTATAAATAAACACGTAATTTGTGATACACATTAAACTCCTGAAAGTCATTTACAGATTATCCAATGAATTTTCATTACTTTCGAGGGATACATGTGATTCAACCATGACACATATGATTCAACTAATGATACATGTGATTCAACCATGACACATATGATTCAACTAATGATACATGTGATTCAACCATGACACATATGATTCAACTAATGATACATGTGATTCAACCATGACACATATGATTCAACTAATGATACATGTGATTCAACCATGACACATATGATTCAACTAATGATACATGTCATCAACCAATGATACATATGACTCGACTAATAGTACATGTGAATCAACAATGATACATGTGATTCAACAATGATACATGTGATTCAACAATGATACATGTGATTCAACCAATGATTCATGTGGTTCAACTGATGATACATGTGATTCAACTGTCTAAAACAGAGTTTCTATGTAAATCACATCACCACCTTGACGTCTAGTCTTCCTTCACCTGCACTATACCTTCCATCTGTATCTCTAATCTCCCACCGTTATCTGTTGTTCGTCTTACACCTTCACCTGTAGATCACCTTACACCTTCACCTGTAGTTCCTGTTACAACTGCACCTGTTTTTTACCTTACATAATGAGAGACTTTCACGAATTAACAAAGTTGAAACTGCAGATACAACTCAACTAGTTGATCACAATTTTTTTGCGACACCATTAATGTAATGTAAACAAAGACACAAAATCAGTTATGTTCACCATGGTGAGTGAACACAGAAATCAGTTATGTTCACCATGGTGAGTGAACACAGGAATAAACATATTTAATCGTCTTTATTCTAATCATTTCCATTTTGTGTAAATATTTACATGAATTACACTGGTGTTCACATTTAAATTAACCTTAGCTTTAGGGAGTGAACACAAGTAAGAAAAATGACCAATGACACAAGTTTGTGTGTGAGTGTGAGTGTGTGTGAGTGTGTGTGTGTGTGTGTGTGTGTGTGTGTGTGTGCGTGAGTGTGTGTGTGTATGCGTGAGAGTGTGTGTGTGTGTACTCACCTAGTTGTGTTGCAGGGGTCGATTCACAGCTCCTTGCCCCGCCTCTTCGCTGGCCATTACTTGGTCACTCTTCCCGCTCCAAGAACTTTATTATACCTCTTCTTAAAGCTACATAAGGATCCTGCCTCCACTACATCACTTCCCAGACTATTCCACTTCCCGACAACTCTCTGACTGAAGAAATACTTCCTAACATCCCTGTGATTCATCTGAGTATTCAACTTCCAACTGTGACCCCTTGTTGCTGTGTCCCATCTCTGGAACATCCTGTCTTTGTCCACCTTATCTATTCCTCGCAGTATTTTGTATGTCGTCATCATATCTTCCCTAACCCTCCTTTCCTCCAGTGTCGTACAGGCCGATCAGTACATTAATGGGAATCAAGTAAGCTTAAAAATGTGTAACAAAACAGATAAATACAATCAGTAGCATCAACCAATAAAAATATTGGGAATTTGACAACCAGACGTAATAGCAACAATTAAACAATGAACCAAAGAACATATGTAATATAGCAAGCAATTAAAACAAAACCAATGAAAACCTACAAGTAACAATACTATCAGTAAAACCAATCAACAAACAAATAACAATACTATAGAGCAACTAGAACATCCAGTAACGTAACGATAACAAGTTTCTAATAATCAGTAATAAACTATCAACATTTATAAGAACAACTAACATCAGCAACAATATCCAGTAAAACAACCAGTATCAACAGAGACAAAAATAACAATAGTCTAATATAATAAAACACGAATAACAAACAAACTTTAGTAACACGAACTAGTAACTATTACTAGGAACAACAACCAGTACCATCAATAACAATAACCAGTAATAACATATAGTAACAACAATTATAAATAAAAAATAATCAGTAACAACAAGAGGAAAAACTGAGCGACAACATCAGTCATTAACTACAACCATTAACAACAACTATTAGCAACAACCAACAACAAAAACAGGTAATAATTTATAACAACATCTATTATCAAAAAATAAAAAAAATAGGTAACAATGAGGAGCAACAACAGGTAACAACTACTGATAACAGTCTGGGTTGTCAGGGTGACAAATAATTTATCATACCTTCCTGTTATTATTTTTAAACATAATATAACTTAATGAAAGTTTAATATTATGATCTAAGAATATTAGTTCACCTTACACCTTCACCTGTAGTGCACCTTACACCTTCACCTATAGTGAATCTTATACCTTCACTTGTAGTGCACCTTACACTTTCACCTGTAGTGTACCTTACACCTTCACCTGTAGTGAATCTTATATCTTCACCTGTAGTGAACCTTACACCTTCACCTGTAGTGCACCTTACACCTTCACCTGTAGTGAATCTTATATCTTCACCTGTAGTGAACCTTACACCTTCACCTGTAGTGTACCTTACACCTTCACATGTAGTGCACCTTACACCTTCACCTGTAGTGCACCTTACACCTTCACATGTAGTGCACCTTACACCTTCACATGTAGTGCACCTTACACCTTCACATGTAGTGAACCTTACACCTTCACCTGTAGTGAACCTTACACCTTCACATGTAGTGCACCTTACACCTTCACATGTAGTGCACCTTACACCTTCACTTGTAGTGCCTCACCTTACATGTAGTGAACCTTACACCTTCACCTGTAGTGAACCTTACACCTTCACCTGTAGTGAACCTTACACCTTCACCTGTAGTGAACCTTACACCTTCACATGTAGTGCACCTTACACCTTCACCTGTAGTGCACCTTACACCTTCACATGTAGTGAACCTTACACCTTCACCTGTAGTGTACCTTACACCTTCACATGTAGTGAACCTTACACCTTCACCTGTAGTGCACCTTACACCTTCACATGTAGTGCACCTTACACCTTCACCTGTAGTAAACCTTACACCTTCACATGTAGTGCACCTTACACCTTCACATGTAGTGCACCTTACACTTTCACCTGTAGTGTACCTTACACCTTCACCTGTAGTGCACCTTACACCTTCACCTGAAGTGAATCTTATATCTTCACCTGCAGTGAACCTTACACCTTCACCTGTAGTAAACCTTACACCTTCACCTGTAGTGAAGTTTACACCTTCACCTGTAGTGAACCTTACACCTTCACCTGTAGTGAACCTTACACCTTCACCTGTAGTGAACCTTACACCTTCACCTGTAGTAAACCTTACACCTTCACCTGTAGTGAACTTTACACCTTCACCTGTAGTGAACCTTACACCTTCACCTGTAGTGAACCTTACACCTTCACCTGTAATTCGCCTTACACCTTCACCTGTAGTGCACCTTACACCTTCACCTGAAGTGAATCTTATACCTTCACCTGTAGTGATCATTACACCTTCACCTGTAGTGAACATTACACCTTCACCTGTAGTGAACCTTACACCTTCACCTGTAGTGCACCTTACACCTTCACTTGTATTGAACCTTACACCTTCACCTGAAGTGAATCTTATACCTTCACCTGTAGTGAACATTACACCTTCACCTGTAGTAAACCTTACACCTTCACCTGTAGTGAACTTTACACCTTCACCTGTAGTGAACCTTAAACCTTCACCTGTAGTGAACCTTACACCTTCACCTGTAGTGAACCTTACACCTTCACCTGTAGTAAAACCCTTTTACACCTTCACCTGTAGTGAACTTACACCTTCACCTGTAGTGAACCTTACACCTTCATCTGTAGTGAACCTTACACCTTCACCTGTAATATGCCTTACACCTTCACCATGTAGTGACCTTACACCTTCACCTGAAGTGAATCTTATACCTTCACGTGTAGTGAACATTACACCTTCACCTGTAGTGAACATTACACCTTCACCTGTAGTGAACCTTACACCTTCACCTGTAGTGCACCTTACACCTTCACTTGTATTGAACCTTACACCTTCACCTGAAGTGAATCTTATACCTTCACCTGTAGTGAACATTACACCTTCACCTGTAGTGAACATTACATCTTCACCTGTAGTGAACATTACATCTTCACCTGTAGTGAACATTACATCTTCACCTGTAGTGAACATTACATCTTCACCTGTAGTGAACCTTACACCTTCACCTGTAGTGAACCTTACACCTTCACCTGTAGTGAACCTTACACCTTCACCTGTAGTGAACCTTACACTTTCACCTGTAGTGAACCTTACACCTTCACCTGTAATTCGCCTTACACCTTCACCTGTAGTTCATCTTACAACTTCACCTTATTATTGCTACATCCTGGTTGATCAGACCCTGATCCACCTTGAAGCCTGGTCTCAGACCGGGCCGCGGTGTCGTTGACCCCCGAAACCCTCTCCAGGTAAACTCCAGGTAAACAACCAGTAGCAATAACCAGTTCAAATGTTTCGTAGTGACAATCAGTAGCAGCAAACAGTAACAATAATGAGAATCATTCATCAATTACAATATCCATCATCAACAATGGGTAACAATAGCCAGTACCAACATTCAGTAACAAAATCCAGCAACAATAACCGAGCACAATAACTAGCACCAAAATAGAGTAACAACCAATAACTAGATCCATTAGCCATACATTATCTTGAACAACAACCAGAACCACCAATAACAATAACCAGTTACAACATGCAATAACAACAACCAGTACCAGCTATAACAATAACCAGTAACAACATACAGTAACAACAACCAGAAACAGCAATAACAATAACCAGTAATAACATGCAATAACAACAAATAGAGCCAGCAATGGCAATAACCAGTAACAACAACCAGAAACAAAAAAAAAATGTAATCAGTAACAAGAGGGAACATTCAGTGACAACAACTGTCAATAAAAACAATCAGTAACGTCAACTAGTTACATCAACATGTAACTGTTGTAAGTAACAGCAACTAATAACTATAACAGGCATCAATTGGTAACAAGAACCCATAGCAAAATCCACAAACAACAGAAGGTAAAAGTTAGTAACAACAGATAGGAACTACTCATAACAATATGGGTCCTCGGGGTCACCAGATTAAACCATTTGTTATACCTTCCTGTTATCATTATTGTAGAGTATATGACTTAATGAAAGATAAATATGATCTTTGTATATTATTACAAAAGCTAAATAACTATATGTTAGGAATCTCTCCTTTACAACGTAAACTACACTTTTAATACACACAGTCAACATGCACTTCAGATATCAACACAATTTCCAATGACAATTTATTGAAACATTAAAATGGTAATACCCAGGAAGAGTTGTGTCCACTCTGTGAGATTCATCGTCGGGGTCCTCACCTTCCCCGGATCAAGCTCAAAAGTTTTCAAGTCTTCCTTTTTTTCACATTTTTCTTTGATATTGCTTTTATTATAATTATAATTATTCAAATTTAAATTATTGTTGATGCTATTATTGAAGTGGTTTCTTGTTCCCAAACAGGAGCATTGATTCCTTCCTATATCCAGGTCAAACAAAGACCTTCGTTGCCTTCAGAGACCTCGAAGCCAAGCTGGTGCGGTGGAGGCCTCATGACTGCCTATGGAAACGAGGCGGCGGAGTGTTGCCCACAATAATGGGCCTAATTAATAATTTCTTTTTCAGAACACAAAGCGATGCACCAAAAAAAAGCTTTAATTTTGTCAACAATCAGACCAGCCAAGTGTTAACGAACCACAAATATGCATGAGTATTTAACATATATCTGGAAGGCAAGAGGATGCCACGAGCCAGTAAAGAGAACGTTCCAGTGCCCAAGCTTACAACTGGTTCAAGCTAAGAAATAATATCGGGCGAGGATGTACGTCCTCTGAAGGGACAATGCAAATATTCTTTCCTCTTCGACTTCTCTGGAACAGACCTATATCAAAGACACACAACCATATTGATGACTTTCCCAGTGGAAAGACTTGGCCATTCTGAAAACCCTTGGCCTTCCGGGAAATTCGTGGCACCTGAAAGCTCCTGGAGCCTGGAAACCTTTTCATCTCCCTTGAAAACCCATGGCCATCCTGGAAACATCTGTACCCTCCCACCATTTCCTGGAAAACTTTGAAGTGTGAAAATGAGTTATATTTTCTTCTCCAAATATTTGTTATTAGTGTTGCCGAAATACAATCAAACCTCTTTTGAAAGTGAAAATCGCAGTGGTTTTCAACCTTTCTTCAGCCTTTAGTCATATATCTTATTCTGTGGCACCCCTTGTCAATTTTCTAAGAGAACCGCTTCCCAAGAGTACTTAGTCTCAATAATAATAATAATAATTAATAATGAAAACATACAAGCACATAAAAAACATACGAAGAATTAAATATACAAACTTGTTAGTGTAAGAATTACTCAAGCACTATAGATCACAATAAATAAACAAAACAAACAGAAACTAGTTTATCTTCTATAACATTTTTAGTTAGATATTTGGGTGTGGTGTAACTAGTAGATTCTTTTGATATTAGATGGAATATTGGACGGACATTCCCTCATTTGTTCCTCTGCCAATTGTAGTCTTTTCGTTTTGTTAATTTTTATTTTCGTGAGCACAGAAAATCCCAACTCACACGGTTAAGAAAACTGCAAAAGAATTACCATATGATCGTAAACTAAACACAAATGGTGACAATTATGTAAATTTACTTTCCAGTCATAATGCTTTTTGGCTTAATATTATTCGCGTATAAATTATTATACTATAATAGTTTTTCATTTGATGACATCTGTTCAAAAAATTATTTTAACT
>WNWK01031090.1:0-22968 GCA_009830355.1 Cherax destructor
AGAGAGGTTCCTGATTCCAAAGAATTTTTATCCTTCCTGCCATTCAACAACATTGTATGAACCCACAGATTAAGTTATTTTATTATTTTATTAACACATCGGCCAATTCCCACCAAGGCAGGGTGGCCCGAAAAAGAAAAACTTTCATCATTCACTCCATCACTGTCTTCCAGAGGGGTGCTTTACACTACAGTTATAAAACTGCAACATTAACACCCCTCCTTCAGAGTGCAGACACTGTACTTCCCATCTCTAGGACTCAAGTCCGGCCTGCCGGTTTCCCTGAATCCCTTCATAAATGTTACTTTGCTCACACTCCAACAGCACGTCAAGTATTAAAAACCATTTGTCTCCATTCACTCCTATCAAATACGCTCACACATGCTTGCTGGAAGTCCAAGCCCCTTGCACACAAAACCTCCTTTACTCCCTCCCTCCAACCTTTCCTAGGCCGACCCCTACCCCATTTAAAATAAATCATAAGTCAAATAAACATTAAGAACACTGCAGGAAAAGTAAACAAGGATATCAGGCTATTTATCGGTACTTTTCTGAAAAACAGTACACATTTTTAGTTTTTAATCAACTGACTTTCTTTATGACCCTTGTGGTTTAGCACTTCTTTTGTTTATAATAATAATAATAATAATAACTGACTTAGCAAGCAGAGCCAAAAATATTCCAAACAATTCTTGCATTATAGTAGTTACAGCATCACAGTCTTTTATTGTGTAAATTATTTTTTCTGGAGAAAGTGCTATACCCATAGGGAGTCATACAGTGTCTGGGGAATAGGATTATTATTATTATAATTATAATCAAATAGAAGTGATAAACCACAGGGGTTATACAGCTGGGGAATAGGAGGGTTTGATCCATGCAAGTGGAGACCAGGTTCCATTTCTTTAGATCAAAACCACCTCACCAGCATCAGGTATGATAGCATCTGTACAGAAACCAAAGAGTTGTGCCAAATTTTCAATTTAGTAAAGTGTTTTCAAACTAATCTTTTAATTTTATAATACTCGTTATGTTAAAAAAATACACTTTTATAATGTATCCAGTTCACCTTCAGTTATCTACAATAAGCAAGCATGTGATTATTATTATTATTTATTACATTCATGGAGGGAGTGCTAAACCAGCAGGGATCATACAGCACCTGGGGTAATGGGAGACATTCAGATTCTATCCATGGAAAGGGAGCACAGGTCTAATTCCTTAGATCAAAAGCCCCTCACTGGTTATCACATGAATAAAATAACATTGTATGTATAGTAGCGCATCATTATTGTCATATGATGAATAGATTATTAACAGTTCACTATGTATAAATATTCTAAAGGCAATACAGGAGAGCCCTGTCTTACGGTGATTTGCTAATACAGGCATTTTAAATAATAACCATAAATTTCTTACACAGCTACCTGATTCGCTGTTACGGCGTCCATGCGCCACTCTGTTTACATCCTCCATGAACTCTGCTTCTCTCGATTATATGTGGAAACTTTCCAAGATTTTAAGTGTTTTAAAGTTATTGAGTATATTTATATACTGTATATACTCTGATAACTGTACTTACATGTTTTTTTTTTTGTTTTTTTTTCAACAAGTCAGCCGTCTCCCACCGAGGCAGGGTGACCCAAAAAGAAAGAAAATCCCCAAAAAGAAAATACTTTCATCATCATTCAACACTTTCACCACACTCATACATAATCACTGTCTTTGCAGAGGCGCTCAGATACGACAGCTGAGAATAGTCCCTCCCAGCTGTCACTATCCCAGACCCCTCCTCTAAATTGCAGGCATTGTTCTTCCCATTTCCAGGACTCAAGTCCAACTAAATCAATTAACTGGTTTCCCTGAATCCCTTCACAAAATGTTACCCTGCTCACACTCCAACAGATCGTCATGTCCCAAAAACCATTCGTCTCCATTCACTCCTATCTAACACGCTCACACATGCTTGCTGGAAGTCCAAGCCCACAAAACCTCCTTTACCCCCTCCCTCCAACATTTTCTAGGACGACCCCTACCCCGCCTTCCTTCCCCTACAGATTTATACACTCTCCAAGTCATTCTACTTCGATCCATTCTCTCTAAATGACCAAACCACCTCAACAACCCCTCTTCAGCCCTCTGACAAATACTTTTAGTAACTCCACGCCTTCTCCTAATTTCCACATTCCGAATTTTCTGCATAATATTTACACCACACATTGCCCTTAGACAGGACCTCTCCACTGCCTCCAGCCTCCTCCTCGCTGCAGCATTTGCAACCCATGCTTCACACCCATATAAGAGTGTTGGTACCACTATACTTTCATACATTCCCTTCTTTGCCTCCATGGATAACATTTTTTGTCTCCACAGATACCTCAACGCACCACTCACCTTTTTTCCTTCATCAATTCTATGGTTAACCTCATCCTTCATAAACCCATCCGCTGACACGTCAACTCCCAAATATCTGAAAACATTTACTTCTTCCATAATCCCTCTCTCCAATGTGATATCCAATTTTTCTTTATTTAAATCGTTTGATACCCTCATCACCTTACTCTTATATATGTTCACTTTCAACCTTTACACACTCTCCCAAACTCGTCCACTAACCTTTGCAACTTTTCTTTAGAATCTCCCAAAAGCACAGTATCATCAGCAAAAAGTAACTGTGTCAACTTCCATTTTGCATTTAATTCCCCATAATTTAATCCCAGCCCTCTCCCCAACACCCTAGCATTTACTTCTTTTACAACCCCATCTATAAATATATTAAACATCCATGGTGACATTACACATCCCTGTCTAAGACCTTTTACCGGGAAGTAATCTCCCTCTCTCCTACACACCCTAACCTGAGCCTCACTATCCTCATAAAAACTCTTTACAGCCTTCAGTAACTTACTACCAATTCCATACACTTGCAACATTTGCCACATTGCTCCCCTATCCACTCTATCATATGCCTTTTCTAAATCTACCTTTATCTAAATACTGTTCACATATATGCTTCACTGTAAACACTTGATCTACACATCCCCTACCCACTCTAAAGCCTCCTTGCTCATCTGCAATCCTACTCTCTGTCTTACCTCTAATTCTTTCAATAATAACCCTGCCATACACTTTACCTGGTATACTCAGTAAACTTATTCCCCTATAACTTTTACACTCTCTTTTATCCCCCTTCCCTTTATATAAAGGAACTATACATGCTCTCTGCCAATCCCTAGGTACCTTCCCTCTTTCATACATTTATTAAACAAAAATACCAACCACTCCAGCAGTATACCCCCCCTGCTTTTAACATTTCTGTAATGATCCCATCAGTTCCAGCTGCTTTACCCCCTTTCATTCTACGTAATGCCTCACGCACCTCCCCCCCACTCACATCCTGCTCTTCTTCACTCCTAAACGATGTTGTACCTCCCTGGCCAGTACATGAAATTACCGCCTCCCTTTTTTCATCGACATTTAAAAGTTCCTCAAAATATTCCCGCCATCTACCCAATACCTCCAGCTCCCCATCTACTAACTCCCCTACTCTGTTTTTAACTGACAAATCCATTCATTCCCTAGGCTTTCTTACCTTGTTTATCTCACTCCAAAATATTTTCTTGTTTTCAGCAAAATTTCTTGACAGAGCCTCTCCCATTCTTTCATCCGCTCTTCTTTTGCACTCTCTCACCACTCTCTTCACCTTTCTTTTACTCTCCATATACTCTGCTCTTCTATTAACACTTCTGTTTTGTAAAAACCTCTCATAAGCTACCTTTTTCTCTTTTATCAAACCTTTTACTTCTTCATTCCACCACTCACTCCTCTTTCCTCCTGCACCCACCCTCCTATAGCCACAAATTTCTGCCCCACATTCTAATACTGCATTTTTAAAACTATCCCAACTCTCTTCTACCCCCCCACTACTTATACTTGCACTAGCCCACCTTTCTGCCAATAGTTGCTTATATCTCACCCTAACTTTCTCCTCCCTTACTTTATACACTTTTACCTCTCTCTTACTTGCTGTTGCCATTTTCTTTTTGTCCCATCTACCTTTTACTCTAACTGTAGCTACAACCAACTAATGATCCGATATATCCGTTGCCCCTCTATAAACATGTACATCCTGAAGCCTACCCATCAACCTTTTATCCACCAATACATAATCCAACAAACTACTTTCCTTATGTGCTATATCATACCTTGTATATTTATTTATCCTCTTTTTCATAAAATATGTATTACTTATTACCAAACCTCTTTCTACACATAGCTCAATTAACCCTTTCAGGGTCCAAGGGGGGTCTCCGAAACTCGTTCTCAGGGTCCAAGAATTTAAAAAAAAAAAAAAATTATTTTTTCTTATGAAATGATAGAGAATCTTTTTCCGATCATAACGCCACAAAAATTATGAAATTTGATCGAAAACTAACGGAATTATGCTTTCGCGAAGTTAGCGGCAGCCATGACACTTACGCATCGGCGATTTCGCCAACTTTGAGCCCTATTTTCGGCAAATTCCAATGTTTCAGGCAACTAAAATTATAGCTATTTCGCTAGAACTCCATTTCTGCTATCGATTGAGTACAAGAAACCGCCTATTTACCTATTACAACTCCCCAAAATAGTGGTCAGAAATGGCAATTTTGCCAATTTCACACAAATTTCAAACGATGCCAATTTCAAAATAGGGTCCAGAATAAACAAGGCAGACATTCCTGGCACTAAAATAACGTCTTTCTGTTCATTAGTCACGTTTCCAGGCCCTCTTACATTACTTTTGCTTTTCATTTGAATTTTTATTCTCACAAAAAATAGAAGTTTACTGTTATGTATACAACTGCATCATTGTAAAAATGGTATAAATAATATTAGAGCACTTGTGCATGAATATTAGACTCGCCAGTTGATGTGTATTGGATGCATGGTGTGATTTGTTTACTCTTGAACATCGTCAAAAATCGAACATTTTCGCTACTTTGAGCTCAATTTCAAGGTACTTGTCTTTGTCAAACTAATCAAAATCATCTCAATTTCTGTAATATATCTACCAATCTATCAAATGAGACCAAGAAAACGAGAATACATCAATAAATACCATACGAAAATAGACTGCAAAGTCGCTGTTTTAAACCAAAAACACGGTCAGTTTTTTTTTCCTCATTATGCACTGTTTGGTGCAGGATTTTTTTTATACTGCTCACACTGACCGCACAGACACATTCTATCACATCTAGGCCTAACAGCCTGTTTCTGCTTGATTTGAGGACGCTAGAATTTAGGCGTACTAGTACGTCAATAACCCCAGGGCGTAAGCCGTACTAGTACGTCAATAACCCTGAAAGGGTTAATGGTTCCATATTTACATTTACCCCTGGCACCCCAAATTTACCTACCTCTCCCTCCACAACATTTTTACCCACTTTAGCATTAAGATCCCCAACCACAATTACTCTCTCACTTGGTTCAAAACTCCCCACACACTCACTCAACATTTCCCAAAATCTCTCTCTCTCTCCTCTACACTTCTCTCTTCTCCAGGTGCATAAACACTTACTATAACCCACTTTTCACATCCAACCTTTATTTTACTCCACATAATCCAGATTATTATTATTATAATCAAAAAGAAGCGCTAAACCACAGGGGTCATACAGCGCAGACATTTTTCAGAATTATATAAGAAACATGCTACATATCATATAAACATAATACATATAACCATAGTAGAAAAAATTGACATAAATATGAGGTTGTGGTGGCAAGGCGACTTGTAGGAGTGACAGCAAAAATGATCTTTTCTCTATCCAACACTAGGGAAGCTGTGTACAATATAGTACACAGCTTCCCTGTAGAAAAATATTCCTTTCGTATGCCTTCACTCATAGTGTCATTCACTCAAAATGGTGTGTTGCATGAGAATGGGTGTTTCTTTTATGTATTCTACTTCATCAACATGAAGACAACTTGTACATAATGTAAGGTGTTTGAATTGTGGGGGAAAACACTTCACAATCATATGTATAATGCGAGATGAACACATATCAGCATTATTATAATCAAAACTAAGTGCTAAACCCTCACATAACAGACAGTGGATACGTATGAAATACGTATCCACTCCATAAATACATTTATGGAGCACCGTTCCCACGGTGTTTAATAATAATAATAATATTAATCTTTATTTCTACAAGTGAACCTGGGTGTGTTGCCATGAGCTCTTCACCTCTCAGTTCCGTCTGGAAACTTTCCGAAGTGAACACTAAAGTTATAAGAAAACATGATAACCTTAGTACTGACATGGTAAAACTTATACTGGTGTGGATCGAAGATCAAACTAGTCACAACATGCATTTAAGCCAATTCATTATCCAGTCCAATGCCTTAGTCTTCAATTCTAAGGCTGAGATAAATTCGAAGCTAGTAGAGGCTGATTTCATCTCCTAACTTCCTACAATAAATACTATTCGCTTCTCACCCTACATTAAGGCCAAAAATATTTTAAGGTAAGTAATGAGTGTGCTGTAGTAGATGCATTTTAATTTTTTTTTTCAGGTCTAGTTTTATTGCTAACTTAATATATAATAGTGTAACCATGTTGAGGTATTATTATTATTATAATCAAAAGAAGCACTAAACATGTTGAGGTATTTATATGCATTTAAAAGTTAAAAAAAAAAAAAAAAAAAAAAAAAAAAAAAAAAAAGGTGATTTGCTCTATGGCGGTAGCCTGGAACCTAACCTGCTATATAAGTGGGGCCGTCCTGTAGATATTGCATCAATTATGTACATTTCATGTCCATTTCTTACAGAATTTATATTTTGTCGGAGAAGTGATAAACACGTAGGGGTCATATAGCAGCTGGGAATGGGAGGCATTCAGGTTCAATCCAAAGAGGACAATTTTGCTTACTTAGATCAAGCTTATTATTATAATCACAACTAAATGCTAAACCCATAAAGGTCATAGTGCTGCAGGGTAGGGTATGCTAAAGTTGTAATATGCTTGATCACAAACCAGTGAGGGGTGAAGAGTGTAACAGGTAAAGTTAGGGAGGGCAGTGAGGAGTGCTAAAGGAAGTGCATATAATCAAAGTTGGTGTAATAACGCTGTTGCTGACGAAGTCAAAGTGGAAGTCTGTGTCAAAGGTGTGACTTAGATCAAAAGTGCTTCATTGACATCAAGGCACCACCCATGAAGGTTATGGAATTCTTAGAATAAACTCTAAAATATGGATTAGAAATTATAATATTCATGGGCAGAGCACTAAACCTGTATGAGGTTCATACAATACCAAGGTAAATGGGAGGCATTCGGATTTGATCCAAGGAAGGGAAACAGCAGGTTCAATTCCTTGGATCAAGAGGGATTACATACAGGGTTTGGTAATAATCAAATTAAGCACCAAACCCTAGAGGGTCAAGGTTTAAGCAAGTAAAGAGCATTAAAAACAAAAATCAGATAATACTAGAGACAAACCCAGTAATAATAATAATAATAATACAGTGGACCCCCGAGTTTCGTAAAAACTTCACTCCTGAAGTCTGCTCAAGTGCCATTACCGAACGAATTTACCCTTAAGGAAAATGTCAGTAGGTTGTCTATTTCAGACCCCAAAATACATTTCCACAAGCACTTACAATATTATACTTACATACTTGTACGATTTCCGAGGTTTACGAAACTCGGGGGTCCACTGTATTAAGAGGGGTTGTTGAGGTGGTTTGGTCATTTAGAGAGAATGGATCAAAGTAGAATGACTTGGAGAGCGTATAAATCTGTAGGGGAAGGAAGGCGGGGTAGGGGTCATCCTCGAAAAGGTTGGAGGGAGGGGGTAAAGGAGGTTTTGTGGACGAGGGGCTTGGACTTCCAGCAAGCATGTGTGAGCGTGTTAGATAGGAGTGAATGGAGACAAATGGTTATTGGGACCTGACGAGCTGTTGGAGTGTGAGCAGGGTAATATTTTGTGAAGGGATTCAGGGAAACCAGTTAACTAATTTAGTTGGACTTGAGTCCTGGAAATGGGAAGTACAATGCTTGCACTTTAAAGGAGGGGACCGAGATATTGGCAGTTTGGAGGGATTTTCTGAACTGTCGTATCTTAGCGCCTCTGCAAAGACAGTGATTATGTATGAGGTGAAAGTGTTGAATGATGATGAAAGTATTTTCTTTCTTTTTGGGTCACCCTGCCTAAGTGGGAGACGGCCGACGTGTTAAAAAAAAAATAAAAATAATAATAATAATACAAACTAAGAGCTAAATCCAAAAAGGTCAACCATGCCAGGTAGGGTGTTGGTCTATTGTATTTACAAAGCACTATAACCTTTTAGTTATTAGGCACTTTAAATATATTCTATTTATACCCTTATATAAGAAATTTACACTAAATACCAACTTACCACTGTTATGACCAATTTATTCCCATTTATAAACCACAATGTAAGTAAAATATTTGAAATTTAATATTCACATTCCACAATCCATATTCATAAAAAAATTCCATGTCAGCCAGTACAGAAAATTTAGACAGGAGGGGTAATATCCTACCGTTTATGCCAAAAGAGATGCTGGGTTTTTCTTGTTAGGCAAGCACCCTTTGGGAAGTGTGGCACTCCTCCCAAAGATGCCCCCTACCCCTACCTCATCATCAGAGTGCTAGCCCAGGTGAAAAGACAGTGAACAGTATGAAGACTGAGGGAAGTCTATCACTATTATACTATTAACAAGAAAGTGCTGAACCCAAATAGGTCATACATTGTCAGGAAGAACTAATATTTATTAGAGGGGGGGAAAGCATTAAACCCATAGGGGTCATAGAGCACCAAGGAAAATGGAAAGCACTCAGATGTAATCCAGGGGAACAGCAGGTTCAATTCCTTGAACCAAGAGCCCCTTAATGGCATCAGGAAGATCTAGAGGGAGCTGGGCACTGAGGATGTTTACCTATGTTCTCAAGCAACTTCACCATAATTATAATTAGAATCGCAACCAAGCGCTAAACCCATAAGGATCATACAGCTCTGCAGGGTAAGGTGTGCTAAAGGGTGTAATATGCCTGATCACAGATCAGCAAGGGTGAAGAGTATAACAGTGGTAGAGTTAAGAAGGGTGGTGAGAAGTGCTAAAGGAAGTACCATCAAAGTTTGTGTAATACAGTGGTACCTCGAGTTACGATATTTTTTCGTTCGAGAATGCTGTTCAAGTGCCATTACCAAACGAATTTATCCCCATAAGGAATAATGTAAAATAGACTAGTCCTTTTACACTCCCAAAAATATACTTACAAAAGCATTTAAAAAAATAAACTTACATAAAAGGGTGATTTTGGGGACCATCGTAACTCGAGGTACCACTGTAAATCTGTTGCTGTCAAAGAGGAGTCTGTGTCAAAGATGGGACTGTCAGCTAGAAGGGAAGATAAAGAAAGGGTATTATAGTGATGATGTCGGAGGCAAATTCTGCATGCTCGCTGGTAGACAGGACAGTCCAATAGAATATGGCAAACTGAAATTGGAACCCAACAATTCTCAAGAGTGGAACTGGGCACTTCTCTATGAGATACCCAAGAGTGATACGTGTGCCTGATGCGCAGATGGGAGAGTGTAGTCTCCTAACCCCGGCATCGATGATAAGAATGCAGGACACCTTAACTCGGCTTGATAGAATATAATTTGTTATGAATCAAATCAGACTGACGTTGCCAACAATTGCAAAGGTGGCTAGATATTACAGCAAAATAGTCTGAAAATGGAATACCCCTATATGAAACGCAAAGATCAAGTACAGCTGATCACGCTACCGAGTCTGCCTGCTCATTGCCCTGAACATCTACATGACCAGGGACTCAGCAGAAAACGATTTCTTTGTTTCTGCTAGAGATGCAGCGCAACCAAAGTTGGATATGAAGAACTAGGGGATAAGGCGAATTAAATTTTTTGATAGCCTGCAAAGCGCTAAAGGAGTCTGAAACTACTAGGTAGGGCTGCAATACAGATAATCACAATGAGAATTGCATACAGTTCAGCTGTAAAAATGCAAAGTCTAATAAATGACAACACAAAGCACTGTCCAAAACACTGCTGCAAACCTGACACATTCAGAGGATTTTGAACCATCAATGTAAACTGGGACAGCATGAGAATGAGATCAGAAGTGATTAAGAAAAAGGGAGCGAGGTATTCGAGCTTTCGTGTATGGCAGTGGGGAAGAACAGACTTGAATTGTCAGAACCTCCTAAGGGGAAAGAGAAAAGTTATATGCCTGATGAACAAACAAAGGGGGCAACTGAAAAGAAGCTGAGAGTTGAATATGGAGAGAGAAGGGACATAGTAAATGGGCGGCGATCAAACAATGGACCTCTGCTAGCGTCTGTTACCATTCTGTATGTTGGAGGATCACGAAAGTCATGAGAGTGGACAAAATATTGGAGACAATGGGCATCACACAGATCGTGCAAAGATGGAACATTCGCCTCTACATACAAGTTCTTGACAAGAGAGGAACAAAAAGCACCTAGACACAAACATAATCTCTGATGATGAATGGGATCAAGTTTAGAAAGAGTCGCGGGAGGCCACAGAATATGTCTGATCACCGTAATCTAGTTTCGATATGATTAGGAAAGAATGAAGTCGAAGGAGAGTTCGTTGATTTGCCCCCCAAGAAAGATAAGCGAGGGTTTTAAGGAGGTTCAGCTGGCTATGGCAAGTTACTTTCAGGGAGGTCATGTGGGGCTTCCAAGACAGCCGTTGATCAAACAGAGGTCCAATAAATCTGACTGCATCACATTCAGGGATATGGGAACCATACAGATACATATAATGGAGTATTAAGAGGGAATAAAATGTCTAGTAAAAGTAATCTGGTGCATTTTAGTACCAGAAAATTTAAACCCATGAGTAGTGGCCCAATGAGAAACACTGTTGTTAGCATTCTGGAGAGAGGTTGCTTCTAGGTGGGAGTTAATGCCTGCACAAGCTATAGCAGTCATCAACATAAAGTGATGACCAAATATTAGATGGGAGAACAGAGGCCAGATCATTAATAGCTAGTACAAAATTGGCACTAAGGACACAATCCTGAGGGACAACTTCAGCCTGGATATAGTCAGGAAAAAGCATATTATTATCCCACTTCATCATAAATAAACATTATACAGTGGTACCCCGGATTTCGTACAGTTCCCAACTCAAACAATTATGTAAGTGTATTTTTGGGGTCTGAAAAGGACTAATCTAATTTACATTCATCCTTATGGTAACAAATTCGTTCAGTAACGGCACTCGAACAGCCTTCTGGAACGAATTATTGACAAAATCCGGGGTACCACTGTATTTCATATTTTTTTTACATATTGTATTTACAAGATACTCTATTGGCTAACATACAATATATAAATCTTGCCTTAACCTTGATACTAACATGAATGTATTTAAATGACTAGGGCTGCACATGTGCATAGGTGGGTGCCATCAGCTGAGAATTATTTACCTTTGAACCTTTAACTCTGAAGTGGAAGAGGCCATCAGGCACCAGACAATCCAGGACATGGACGAGGAAGCCATACCCAACCTCAGCAGTAAATTTCTAGGTTGTCTAGAGAAATGTCAACTGCTGACAGGGACACTATCATCCAGTACATTACAGTAAACCTTCAATTTCCAGTTCAAACCTTCAGAAATACAGGACAATTTGCTGGGTCAACTGATTCAGAAAACCCTCGAGGTAGGCTCCTTGATGCTAGTGAGGGGCTCTTAAGAATGCAGTGTTAGTGTTCAGCAGAAGTTTGTGGATATAGGACGGTGGGTGTGGAAGAGTTGGTGGAATGATGAGGTAAAGAGATTGTAAGATTGCTAATTTTTTCTCTTACAATCTCTTTACCTCATCATTCCACCAACTCTCCCACACCCACTGTCCTTTATCCACAAACTTCTGCTGAACACTAACACAACATTCTTAAATCTACCCCATATCTCTTCAACCTCCTCATTACCTATACTCTCACAAGTGATTTAAGGAGTTATGGAGAGAAAGAGGTTAAGAGAGTGGTAAGAGAAGGTAAAAAATGGCAAATGAGAGTGAGTGATGTGCTGTCAACAAATTTTGCTGAGAATAAGAGAAAGTTTTGGAGTGAGATTAGTAAGTTGAGAAAGCCTAAATGGATTTGACAGTTAAAAACAGAAGAGGAAAATTTTAGATGAGAGGGTGGAGGGAATATTTTGAGGAATGGTTAAATGTTGATGAAAAGAAGGAAAGCTGTGATTTCAAGCATTGGCCAAGGAGGTACAACATCCTTTAGGAGTGAGGAAGAGCCAAAAATGAGTGTAAAGGTACATGAGGCTGCGAGTAAAATGAAAGGGGGTAAAGCAGCTGGGATTGATGGGATCATGACAGAAATTTTAAAAGCAGGTGGGGATAGTTTTGGAATGGATGATTTCATTTAATAAATGTATGAAATATTAAGGTACCTAGGGATTAGCAGAGAGCATGCATAGTTCCTTTGCATAAAGGCAAAGGGGACAAAAGCATGTAAGAATGATAGGAAAATAAGCTTGTTGAGTATACCTGGTAAGTGTATGGTAGAGTTATTATTGAAAGAATTAAGGTTAAGATGGAGAGCAGGTTTGCAGATGATCACGGAGGCTTTAAGTAGTGTAGGGGATGTGTAGACCAAGTGTTAAAAAGAGAAACTTGTTTTTCTTTTTGGGCCACCGTGCCTTGGTGGGAAACGGCCGATTTGTTGAAATAAGAAGCAATAAGTTTTCCCTTAGGTAGTATGTTGGCAGACAGTAACCACCAGGGGGTACTACCGTCCTGCCAAGCGAGTGTAAAACGAAAGCCTGTAATTGTTTTACATGATAGCAGGACTGCTGGTGTCTTTTTTCTGTCTCATAAACATGCAAGATTTCAGGTACGTCTTGTTACTTCTACTTACACTTAGGTCACACAACACATGCATGTACAAAAATAAATAAATAAATAAATAAATAAATAAATAAATAAATAAATAAATAAATAAATAAATAAATAAATAAATAAATAAATAAATAAATAAATAAATAAATAAATAAATAAATAAATAAAATATATATATATATATATATATATATTTTTTTTTTTTTTTTTTCAACAAGTCGGCCGTCTCCCACCGAGGCAGGGTGACCCAAAAAGAAAGAAAATCCCCAAAAAGAAAATACTTTCATCATCATTCAACACTTTCACCACACTCATATATATATAATATAAATATACAGTGGACCCTCGGTTAACGAACACCCCGGAAATCGTACAATTATGTAAGGATAATATTGTAAGTGCATGTGGAAGTGTATTTTTGGGGGTCTGAAATAGACTAACCTACGTGACATTATTACTTAAGGAAGTAAATTCGTTCAGTAATGGCACTTGAGCAGGCTTCTGGGATGAAGTTTTTTCGTTAACCGAGGGTCCACTGTATATATATACATATATATACAGTGGTACCTCGACTTACGATGGTCCCCAAACACACCCTTTTATGTAAGTTTATTTTTTTAAATGCTTTTGTAAGTGTAATTTTGGGGGTCTAAACGGACTAGTCTATTTTACATCATTTCTTAAGGAGATAAATTCGTTTGGTAATGGCACTTGAACAGCATTCTGGAATGAAAAAATATCGTAAGTCGAGGTACCACTGTACAGTGGTACCTCGGTTTACGATTTTAATCCGTCAGAGAGGGCATATTTTAAGCCGAAACAATCGTAAAACGAATCAATTTTCCCCATAAGAAATAATGGAAATAAATTTAATCCGTCCAAGACTTCCAAAAGTAGTTAAATAAAATATTTTTTAGAACTTTTGGACATTAAATAATACACAATTTAATAAAGAATACATAAATATACATGCAAATATTGTACAATAACATGTCACTTACATTTATTGAAGAGTTGTTGATGTGTGGAGGACGGGAGGAGGGGAGAAGGTGGAGTAGTATGCTAGTGTTTGGAAGGGAATCCCTTCCATTAACACTGCAGGTGGTAAGTTCTTTTCTGGGGTTACTTCCCTTTTTCTTTGAATGCCACTAGGACCAGCTTGAGAGTCACTAGACCTCTTCTAACAACAAATTTGTCCAGGGAGATCTGTGTCTGGCGATTCTTTAACACATCCCTGAAATGACACACCACTGTGTCATTGTACAGGTTGCCAGCACGGCCTGCAACAGCATGGTTAGGGTGATATTCATCCATAAATGCTTGCACCTTGCTCCACATTCCACAAATGTCCTTAATCCTTGAAGAAGGCACATTCTTCCATTTTTGTTCCACCTCCTCCACCTCCTCTGAACCATTGTCCTGACCTCTGCTCTCTTGTTCCAGTTGCTGTTGAAGCTCTTGCAGATCTTCAGTGGTTAGCTCTTCCTTGTGCTCCTCCACCAACTGTTCCACATCCTCACCACTCACCTCTAACCCCAAAGACTTGCCCAATTCCACAATTTCTTCCACAACAGGCTCAGGCTCAGGCTCAGGGTTCTGAGGCTCAGCCCCAAAACCTTCAAAATCCCTCCCTAGGACACAGTCTGGCCACAATTTTCTCCAGGCAGAGTTCAAAGTCCTGGTAGTCACTCCCTCCCAAGCCTTACCTATAAGGTGTACACAATGCAGCATATGGAAATGGTTTTCCAAAATTCTCTTAGGGTTATGTTCATGTCTGTGGTCACATCAAAGCACTTTTGAAACATTGCTTTGGTATAGAGTTTTTAAAGTTGGAAATGACCTGCTGGTCCATGGGCTGGAGGAGAGGAGTGGTATTAGGGGCAAGAACTTCACTTTGATGAATTTAAACTCGTCCACAATTTTCTCTACCAAGTTTGGAGGATGACAAGGAGCATTGTCCATTATCAGGAGGCACTTAAGTGGCAAATTATTGTCCAATAGATATTTCTTCACACTGGGGCCAAACACTTCATTGAACCAATCTAAGAAAATGTCCTTTGTGACCCAAGCCTTTTTGTTAGACTTCCACATCACACACAAGTTAGACTTGCTGACACCGCATCTGCCAAACACTCGGGATTTTCAAAAGATACACTAGTAAAGGCTTCACTTTGCAATCACCACTTGCATTGGCACAAAGCATCAACGTTAGCCTGTCTTTCATAGGCTTATGTCCTGGCTGTGCCTTTTCCTCCTGAGTAATGTAGGTCCTGTTGGGCATTTTCTTCCAAAACAGGCCTGTTTCATCACAATTAAACACTTGTTGGGGAGGAATTGTTCAGCCTCTAGGTACTCCTGGAATTCAGGAACATATTTTTCAGCCGCACTTTTGTCAGAACTGGCTCCTCACCATGCCTCACAACACTATGTATGCCAGTACGCTTCTTAAATTTTGAAACCAGCCTCTGCTGGCTTTAAATTCGCTCACTTCACTCGTTGCAGGCATTTTCTTAAGGAGATCATCATGCAACTGCCTTGCTTTTTCACATATTATTCCCTCCGAAACAGTATCTCCTGCTAACTGTTTCTCGTTGATCCACACCAACAACAACCTTTCCACATTTTCCACCACTTGTGGTCTCTGTTTTGTGATCACAGATGCACCTTTTGCAACAACAGCTTCCTTGATTTTACTTAAATATTTCTTATCCACAATGGTAGCGATGGTAGAATAGGGTTTACCATACAGCCTGGCCAGCTCACTGATACGCACTCCACTTTCATATTTTTCTATTATCTCCTTCTTCACTTCTATCGTACATATATTTCTGTTCCTCTTTGCCACAGGCTTAGCACTAGGATCTTTCCTTGGACCCATGGTAGCTTATTTAGCAGTTGCAAGCACTAAAAACAGTGGAATAATGACAATATACTGGTATGAATGCGTGGGTGTGGGTGGGTGGTCGCTCTCGCTTGTAAACAATAGCACTGGACGCTCCCTGGAGTGCGCGCTCAGCTGGGCGCCAAGCGGACAGGTCCGGTACGAATGTCGGTAACCGAAGCAAACATCGTAAACCACAAACAAATTTCTTACGTTATAAATATCGGTTACCGAAAATAACGTAAGGTGATAACATCGTAAACCGAGGTACCACTGTATATATTTTTATTTTTTTTCAACAAGTCGGCCGTCTCCCACCGAGGCAGGGTGACCCAAAAAGAAAGAAAATCCCCAAAAAGAAAATACTTTCATCATCATTCAACACTTTCACCACACTCATACATAATCACTGTCTTTGCAGAGGCGCTCAGATACGACAGCTGAGAATAGTACCTCCCAGCTGTCACTATCCCAAACCCCTCCTTTAAAGTGCAGGCATTGTACTTCCCATTTCCAGGACTCAAGTCCAACTAAATCAATTACCTGGTTTCCTGAATCCCTTCACAAAATGTTACCCTGCTCACACTCCAACAGATCGTCATATCCCAAAAACCATTCGTCTCCATTCACTCCTATCTAACACGCTCACACATGCTTGCTGGAGGTCCAAGCCCCTCGCCCACAATACCTCCTTTACCCCTTCCCTCCAACCTTTTCTAGGACGACCCCTACCCCGCCTTGCTTTCCCTACAGATTTATACGCTCTCCAAGTCATTCTACTTTGATCCATTCTCTCTAAATGACCAAACCACCTCAACAACTCCTCTTCAGCCCTCTGACAAATACTTTTAGTAACTCCACACCTTCTCCTAATTTCCACATTCTGAATTTTCTGCATAATATTTACACCACACATTGCCCTTAAACAGGACATCTCCACTGCCTCCAGCCTTCTCCTCGCTGCAGCATTTGCAACCCATGCTTCACACCCACATAAGAGTATTGGTACCACTATACTTTCGTAACATTCCCTTCTTTGCCTCCATGGATAACGTTTTTTGTCTCCACAGATATCTCAATGCATCACTCGCCTTTTTTCCTTCATCCGCTGACACGTCAACTCCCAATATCTGAAAACATTTACTTCTTCCATAATCTCTCTCTCCAATGTGATATCCAATTTTTCTTTATTTAAATCGTTTGATACCCTCCTCACCTTACTCTTATCTATGTTCACTTTCAACTTTCTACCTTTACACACACTCCCAAACTCGTCCACTAACCTTTGCAACTTTTCTTTAGAATCTCCCATAAGCACAGTATCATCAGCAAAAAGTCAAAAAGTTTTCCCTTAGGTAGTAGGTTGGCAGACAGCAACCACCCGAGGAGGTACTACCGTCCTGCCAAGTGAGTGTAAAACGAAAACCTGAAATTGTTTTACATGATGGTAGGATTGCTGGTGTCTTTTTTCTGTCCCATAAACAAGCTGGATAATAGATATATCTTGCTACTTCTACTTGGGTCACACTACACATGCACATACACACATATATTTACACACCCACCTGGGTTTTTGTCTAGTTTCTTAATAGTTTTTCTTCTTCTTTATTTCCTCTTACATGTATCTCCATGGGAAAGTGGAAAAGAATTCTTCCTCCCAAAAACACAGTGCTGATGGCACTTTGCTTTTGAGAGGAAAAGTTGCAAAGGGATGTAAAAGAAGCAATGGGCTAGTAACCCCTTCTACTGTATAAATTACTAAAAATAAGGAAAAGAAAAACTTTATAAAATTGGGATGTTTGAATGTGCGTGGATGTAGTGCAGATGATAAGAAAGATGATTGCTAATGTTATGAATGAAAAGAAGTTGGATGTCCTGGCCCTAAGCGAAACAAAGCTGAAGGGGGTAGGGAAGTTTCAGTGGGGAGAAATAAATGGGATTAAGTCAGGAGTATCTGAGAGAGTTAGAGCTAAGGAAGGGGTAGCAATAATGTTGAAGGATCAGTTAAGGAGAGAGAAGAGGGAATATAAATGTATATAAATTCAAGGATTATGTGGATTAAAATAAGGGTCGGATGCAAAAAGTGGGTCATAATAAGTGTGTATGCACCTGGAGAAGAGAAAGAGAGAGATTTTGGGAGATGTTAAGAGAGTGTGTAGGAACTTTTGAGCCAGGTGAGAGAGTAATTGTGGTAGGGGAGCTAAATGCTAAAGTAGGAGAAGCATTTAGAGAGGGTGTTGTAGGTAAGTTTGGGGTGCCAGGTGTAAATAATAATGGGGAGAATTTGATTGAACTTTGTATAGAAAGGGGTTTGGTTATAGGTAATACATATTTTAAGAAAAAGAGGATAAATAAATATACAAGATATGATGTAGGGCAAAATGACAGTAGTTTGTTGGACTACGTATTGGTAGATAAAAGACCGTTGGGTAGACTTCAGGATGTACATGTTTATAGAGGGGCTACAGATATATCATAACTTTTTAGTTGTAGCTACAGTGAGAGTAAAAGATAGATGGGATACAAGGAGAATGGAAACAGCAAGTAAGAGAAGTGAAAATTTATAAACTGAAGGAGGAGGCAGTTAGGGTAAGATATAAACAACTGTTGGAGGATAGATGGGCTAGTGAGAGTATAGGCAATGGGGTAGAAGATGTATGGGGTAAATTTAAGAATATAGTGATAGAGTGCTCAGCAGAAGTTTGTGGTTATAGGAAAGCGGGTGTGGAAGAGAAGACGAGCGATTGGTGGAATGATGATGTAAAGAGAGTAGTAAGAGAGAAAAAGTTAGCATATGAGAGGTTTTTACAAAGTAGAAGTGATGCAAGGAGGGAGGAGTATATGGAGAGAAAGAGAGGTGTTAAGAGAGTAGTGAAGCAATGTAAAAAGAGAGCAAATGAGAGGGTGGGTGAGATGTTATCAACAAATTTTGTTGAAAAGAAGAAAGTTTTGGAGTGAGATTAATAAGTTGAGAAAGCCTAGGGAAAGAATGGATTTGTTAGTTAAAAATAGGAGAGGAGAGCTATTAAATGTAGAATTAGAGGTATCGGGAAGATGGAGGGAATATTTTGAGGAACTGTTAAATGTTGATGAAGATAGGGGAGCTGTGATTTCGTGTATAGGGCAAGGAGGAATAACATCTTATATGAGTGAGGAAGAACCAGTTTTGAGTGTGGGGGAAGTGTGTGGGGCAGCGAGTAGAATGAAAGGGGGTAAAGTAGCTGGGATTGATGGGATAAAGATAGAAATGTTAAAAGCAGGTGGGGATATAGTTTTGGAGTGGTTAGTGTTTTTATTTAATAAATGTATGTAAGAGGGTAAGGTACCTAGGGATTGGCAGAGAGCATGCATAGTTCATTTGTATAAAGGCAAAGGGGACAAGAGTGTAAAAATTATAGGGGAAGAAGTCTGTTGAGCCCTAGGTAGCAGGTTGGAAGACAGCCTCCTGCCAAGTGAGTGTAAAACGAAAGCCTGTAATTGTTTTACATGATGGTAGGATTGCTGGTGTCTTTTTTCTGTCTCATAAACATGCAAGATTTCAGGTACATCTTGCTACTTCTACTTACATTTAGGTCACACTACACATGCATGTACAAGCATATATATTCACACCCCTCTGAGTTTTCTTCTATTTTCTTACTAGTTCTTGTTTATTTCCTCTTATCTCTATGGGAAAGTGGAACAGAATTCTTCCTCTGTAAGCCATGAGTGTTGTAAGAGGAGACTAAAATGCCGGGAGCAAGGGGCTAGTAACCCCTTCTCCTGTATACATTACTAAAGTTAAAAAGAGAAACTTTTGTTTTTCTTTTTGGGTCACCCTGCCTCAGTGGGATATGGCCGGTTTGTTGAAAGAAGAAGTCTGTCGAGTATATCTGGTAAAGTGTATGGTAGAGTTATTATTGAAAGAATTAAGAGTAAGACAGAGAGCAGGATAGCAGATGAACAAGGAGACTTTAGGAAGGGTAGGGGGTGTGTAGACCAAGTGTTTGCAGTGAAACATAGGTGAACAGTATTTAGATAAGGGTAAAGAGGTTTTTGTTTCCTTTATGGATTTGGAAAAGGCATAATATAGGGTGGATAGGGAGGCAATGTGGCAGATGTTGCAAATGAATGGAATAGGAGGTAGGTTATTGAAAGCGGTGAAAAGTTTTTATGAGGATAATGAGGCTCAGGTTAGAGTATGTAGGTGAGAGGGAGATTATTTCCCAGTAAAAGTAGGCCTTAGACAGGGATGTGTGATGTCACCATTGTTGTTCAATATATTTATAGATGGAGTTGTAAGAGAAGTGAATGCTCGGGTGTTGGCAAGTAGTGTGGGGTTAAAAGATAAAGAATCTAACACAAAGTGGGAGTTGTCACAGTTGCTCTTTGCTGATGACACTGTGCTTTTGGGAGATTCTGAAGAGAAGTTGCAAAGGTTGGTTGATGAGTTTGGTAGGGTATGTAAAAGAAGGAAATTAAGTGAATATAGGAAAGAGTAAGGTGATGAGGATAACAAAAAAAATTAGGTAATGGAAGATTGGATATCAGATTGGAGGGAGAGAGTATGAAGGAGGTGAATGTGTTCAGATATTTGGGAGTGGAGGTGTCAGCAGATGGGTCTATGAAGGATGAGGTGAATCATGAATTGACGAGGAATAAAAGGCGAGTGGTGCACTGAGGAGTCTGTAGACAAAGAACTTTATCCATGAAAGCAAAGAGGGGAATGTATGAGAGTATAGTTATACCAATGCTCTTGTATGGGTGTGAGGCACGGGTTATGAATGTTGCAGCAAGGAGGAGACTGGAGGTAATGTAGTGTGTGTGAGGGCAATGTGTGGTATGATTATGCAAAAAATTTGTAGACTGGAAATTAAGAGGTGGGGTCACAAAGTATTTTCCAGAGGACTGAAGAGGGGTTGTTGAGGTGGTTCAGACATTTAAGAGAGGATGGAACAAAATATGACGACTTGGAGGATGTATGAATCTGAAGTGGAAGGAATGTGGGAGGGTATCCTACAAAGGTTGGAGGAAGGGGTAAGGTAGTTTTGTGTGCAAGGGGCTTAGATATCCAGGTGGTGTGTATGAGTGTGTTAGACAGGTGTGGAGGCAAGTAGTTTTTATGACTTGATGTGCTGTTGGAGTGTAGGTAACATTTATGAAGGGATCCAGGAAACCTGTTAGCCAGACCTAATTCTGGAGGTGGAAGTACAGTGCCTGCACTCTGGGGGGGGTGAGGATATATGCAGTTTTGAACTGTAGTATTGGCACGCCTCTGGCAAGACAGCGATGGAGCCAGATGATGAGTTTCTTCTTTTGGGTCATCCTACCTAGGTGGGAGATGGCTGGTGTTTTAAAAAAAAACTAATGCTAACATTAATAACCTACAGATCAATTAACAAAATTGGTTAGTTTTATTTATTCATTCATCCAGGAATATGTGGTAATCCTCAATCATTATTAGGGCATAAAATGTTTACAAGTAAATAAATGACCTTAACCCTTTCAGGGTCGGTCCCGTATATGTACGGCTTGAGAGCCAGTGTCGGTCCCGTATTTATACGCCAAAATTCTAGTGCCTTCAAATCTGGTGGAAGAAAGCTGGTAGGCCTACATATGAAAGAATAGGTCTGCATGGTCATGTGTGCAGTATAAAATCCTGCAGCACACAGTGCATGAGAAAAGAAAAACTCTGACCGTGTTTTTGTTTAAAACAGCGACTTTGCAGTGTATTTTTGTATGGTATTTATGATTGTAGTCTCGTTTTCTTGGTCTCATTTGATAGAATGGAAGATATACTACAGAAATAGAGATGATTTTGATTGGTTTCACAATGAAAAGTACCTTGAAATTGAGCTCAAAGTAGCGGAAATGTTCGATTTTGGCAGATGTTCAAGAGCAAACAAATCAAACCACGCGTCCCAAAACACGTCAACTGGAGAGTCTAATATTCTTTCACAAGTGCGCTGATATTATTTATATATTTTTACAATAATGCAGTAGTCTGCATAACAGTAAATCTTCTATTTTTTGTGAGAATAATAATTCAAAATGGAAAGCAAGAGTAATATAAGAGGGGCCTGGAGACGTGACTAATGAACAGAGAAAATGTTATTTTAGTGTCAGGAATGTCTGTCTTGTTTATTCTGGACCCTATATTGAAATTGACATCTTTTGAAATTTGGTTGAAATTTGCCAAATTGCCAATTTCTGACCACTTTATTGGGTAGTTGATATCGGTAAATGGGCGGTTTCTTGTACTCAATTGATAGAACAAATGGAGTTCTAGTGAAATAGCTATGATATTAGTAGACTGGAACAATGGAATTGGCCGAAAATAGGGCTCAAAGTGGGCGAAATCGCCGATGCGTAAATATCACTGATATCGCCAACTTTGCGACAGCGTAATTTTGTAAGTTTTCCATCACATTTTGTACTTTTGGTGTCATTACCATCGGGAAAAGATTCTCTTATCATTTCATAAGATTTTTTTTTTTAAATTCTTTGACCCTAAGAGTGAGTTAAGGATCAGGGTCTCGACCTCAAAGGGTTAAAGTGATCATGGGGTTTTCATACAATGAATAATTTGTAAATGATTGAAGATTAAAGTCATTGAGCCTTATTATACACACCATGATAAGGGTGTAAATTAAATGTTCAGAAATGTTAAATTTCTATAAAGTTATCTATTATTTCCTACATTAAGGGTTAACTTCTTCAAAAGGATATATAATATTGAAAGAAATGAAATTCACTTTCTACAAATTTATAAAATTTATAATTGGTTACAAAAGTTACTATTAAGAAAGACATATGCAATGAAGATTATAGTTTTTTCAATAGCTGCAACTTTTACTTAAAGTTGGTACTACCTACCCAAAGAAATATCCAATCCTGAATCCTTCTGCTTTAAATGTATCAATTAAAAATGAAGAAATTACAGCATGTAACCCCACAGTAACGTTAACTTTGAAATTGAAAAATAAACTGCAATTAAGGTCAAACATATTACAATATGACATTGCAATTAACATTAAAATCGACCTGTAAGGAGCAACATCCCAAAATTTGCTAGACCAGTTTAATAACCAAGAAGATTATCAAGTCCTAACTACAGTCATACATGAAAGTTTTTATTAAAAAAAAAAGCAGATCCAAACTTAGAAGTGTCACAATCCATGGTTCC
>WNWK01031091.1:0-22967 GCA_009830355.1 Cherax destructor
CCAGCATGGTGTCCAAGCATGGTGTTCCAGCATGGTGTCCAAGCATGGTGTTCCAGCATGGTGTCCAAGCATGGTGTTCCAGCATGGTGTCCCAGCATGGTGTCCCAGCATGGTGTTCCAGCATGGTGTCCAAGCATGGTGTTCCAGCATGGTGTTCCAGCATGGTGTCCAAGCATGGTGTTCCAGCATGGTGTTCCAGCATGGTGTCCCAGCATGGTGTTCCAGCATGGTGTTCCAGCATGGTGTCCAAGCATGGTGTCCAAGCATGGCGTCCCAGCATGGTGTTCCAGCATGGTGTTCCAGCATGGTGTCCAAGCATGGTGTCCCAGCATGGTGTCCCAGCATGGTGTTCCAGCATGGTGTCCAAGCATGGTGTCCAAGCATGGTGTTCCAGCATGGTGTTCCAGCATGGTGTTCCAGCATGGTGTTCCAGCATGGTGTCCCAGCATGGTGTCCCAGCATGGTGTTCCAGCATGGTGTTCCAGCATGGTGTTCCAGCATGGTGTCCAAGCATGGTGTTCCAGCATGGTGTTCCAGCATGGTGTCCCAGCATGGTGTTCCAGCATGGTGTCCAAGCATGGTGTCCAAGCATGGTGTTCCAGCATGGTGTTCCAGCATGGTGTTCCAGCATGGTGTCCCAGCATGGTGTCCCAGCATGGTGTCCCAGCATGGTGTTCCAGCATGGTGTCCCAGCATGGTGTTCCAGCATGGTGTCCCAGCATGGCGTCCCAGCATGGTGTTCCAGCATGGTGTCCCAGCATGGTGTTCCAGCATGGTGTTCCAGCATGGTGTTCCAGCATGGTGTTCCAGCATGGTGTCCCAGCATGGTGTTTCAGCATGGTGTCCAAGCATGGTGTCCCAGCATGGTGTCCAAGCATGGTGTTCCAGCATGGTGTCCCAGCATGGTGTCCAAGCATGGTGTCCCAGCATGGCGTCCCAGCATGGTGTCCCAGCATGGTGTTCCAGCATGGTGTTCCAGCATGGCGTCCCAGCATGGTGTCCCAGCATGGTGTTCCAGCATGGTGTCCCAGCATGGTGTTCCAGCATGGTGTCCCAGCATGGCGTCCCAGCATGGTGTCCCAGCATGGTGTTCCAGCATGGTGTTCCAGCATGGTGTTCCAGCATGGTGTCCCAGCATGGTGTCCCAGCATGGTGTTCCAGCATGGCGTCCCAGCATGGTGTCCCAGCATGGTGTTCCAGCATGGTGTCCCAGCATGGTGTTCCAGCATGGTGTCCAAGCATGGTGTCCCAGCATGGCGTCCCAGCATGGCGTCCCAGCATGGTGTCCCAGCATGGTGTTCCAGCATGGTGTTCCAGCATGGTGTTCCAGCATGGTGTCCCAGCATGGTGTCCTAGCATGGTGTCCAAGCATGGTGTCCTAGCATGGTGTCCCAGCATGGTGTCCCAGCATGGTGTTCCAGCATGGTGTCCAAGCATGGTGTCCTAGCATGGTGTCCCAGCATGGTGTCCCAGCATGGTGTTCCAGCATGGTGTTCCAGCATGGTGTTCCAGCATGGTGTTCCAGCATGGTGTTCCAGCATGGTGTCCAAGCATGGTGTCCTAGCATGGTGTCCTAGCATGGTGTCCCAGCATGGTGTCCCAGCATGGTGTTCCAGCATGGTGTCCAAGCATGGTGTCCTAGCATGGTGTCCCAGTTGGACGTCAACAGTGGACGCTGGTTCTGCCCATTATTGCACTTCATTATTAGTATTATTCACGGAGAAGCGCTACACCCCCAAGGGTCATACACCGCCCGGAGAACCGGAGGTAATCAGTTTTGATCAGAGGAAGTGGAGAGTAGCTCCACATCCTCACATCAAGAGCTCTTCACCAGCATAAGAACATAAAGGAACACTGCAGCAGGCCTACTGGCCCATGCGAGGCAGGTCCAAGTCTCCCACCAGCTTAAGCCAATGACCCAACCTAGTCAGGTCACAGTTACTTAAGGAAGGAGCACGGCATCTGACCTAGTAGCACAAGCTAGTCAGGTCTAACTCACATCCACTAATGTAGTTATCCAACCTATTTTTAAAACTACACAATGTCTTAGCTTCTATGACGGTACTCGGGAGTTTGTTCCACTCATCCACAACTCTATTACCAAACCAATGCTTTCCTATATCCTTCCTGAATCTGAATTTTTCCAACTTAAAGCCATTGCTGCGAGTCCTGTCTAGGCTAGATATTTTCAGCACACTATTTACATCCCCTTTATTTATTCCTGTTTTCCATTTATACACCTCAATCATATCCTCCCTAATTCTACGCCTTTCTAGAGAGTGCAGATTCAAGGCCCCTCAGTCTATCCTCATAGGGAAGATTTCTGATACATGGGATCAACTTTGTCATCCTCCTTTGTACGTTTTCCAGAGCATTTATATCCATTCTGTAATACGGTGACCAAAACTGTGCAGCATAATCTAGATGAGGCCTAACCAAGGATATATAGAGTTGAAGAACAACCTGAGGACTCCTATTATTTATGCTTCTTGATATGAAGCCAAGGATTCTGTTCGCTTTATTGCTAACACTTATGCACTGTTGTCTTGGTTTTAGATTACTGCATCTGCCACTTCTCCGACCACTGCATCAGTCTATTCAAATCTTCCTGGAGTGCTCTAGTTTCCTCGTCAGAATGAATTCGTCGGCCTATTTTGGTGTCATCGGTAAACTTGCTTATATCGCTATTTATTCCCTCATCTATGTCGTTTATGTAAATTGTGAACAACAAAGGGCCCAATACTGACCCCTGTGGAACACCACTCGTGACGCTTCCCCACTCTGATTTCTCCCCATTTATGCAAACTCTCTGCTGCCTATCTGTCAACCACACCTGAACCCAGGAAAAAAATTCTTCTGTTCCTGTCTCTGATGTGGGACTATCGAAAGCCTTACTGAAGTCCATATACACATATACACAATAAATTCGTAAGGCAGGAACGCCCTTTTGTAAAATCGTGCTGAGATTCGTTGATTAATTTATGCCTTTCAAGATGGCTACGAATTGCCTCGGCAATTATTGATTCCATAAATTTTCCCACTATGGAGGTCAGGCTTATTGGTCTATAGTTCGAAGCTAAGAAGGACCTGTCACCTGCTTTGAAAATAGGTATTACATTTGCCATTTTCCACTTATCTGGCACCATGCCAGTTTGTAGTGATATGCTGAAAAGATTAGCCACAGGTTTGCTAAGCTCCTCTTTACAATCCTTAAGAATCCTTGCGTACTGTTCATCAGTATATAAGCTCCATCTCGGCGAATATGCTGCATTTTTGTCAAGATTGATGGACTGAACACATCGACTCCAGGCTGAGGGACTGATTACCTTAGACTCCTCCTTATCCTCCACCTTTCTCTGCACTGGACTGAAGAAACCATTGCGTTGCGAAATCTTTCCAGAATAAAGATACCCAAATATGCACAAATGTCTCATTTATCAAGTTGTCGCCTTTATAAAGCACTTATTCACCGTGTCAACCGTACGCACCACACTCTGGCTCATCAAGAAATTACTCAAGGAACTTACCACGTTTCCTGTTGAAGACAACCAGGAGTGTGTTAGTAATTCTCCTAATGTGTGAAGGGAGGTTTTTGAAGAGTATTGTTCCCCTTAAACTTATTAAGTTGTCTCTTAGTGTATTGATGGCAGCCCTGTTTTTCACTGGAGGTATCTTGCCTCGTCTGCCAAGCCTCTTCCTTCACAAGAAGTGATTTGTGTGCGCAAATTTGGGACCAATCACTAGAATTTTCCAGGTGTAAATTATAATGCATCTGTCTCGCTTATGTTCCACGGAGTAATAATTGAGGGACTTTGAAGCATTTACAGTAATTTAGTTATTTGCATTTATACATGTAGTGAAGCTCGTGTGTGTTCTCCAGATCTGCAACTTTGTCTTAAAAGTGGCTGTTAGTATACAACAATAATGACATCTCTTATTTTGAAGATTCTACTTAAACATGGTATTATTTTTCAATGCGGCTGTGATGATAACACTGAGATCCTCTTACATTATCACTCCTAGGTCCTTCACCTCACTCATTCCTTCTGTGTGAGCTGAGTTTGTTGTATACTCTGTTCCACTATTTAATTCCTAAATTTCTCCAGTGCAGAGTGACTGGAATTTTTCCTTCTTCAAGACTATTTAGTATTCCAGTGGCCCTTTGTAAGTTTTGGTTCACACCAGCTGGGAGAGTCACTGTGTCCTCAATGAATGCCACTCACATACACTTCTAGGATCATCTGCAATGTTTTATACAATGCAGCAGCCTCTGTTTAGTGTACAGTGCCATACTAGTGATGCTAGTAAGTGTACAGTGCCACACTAGTGATGCTAGTGAGTGTACAGTGCCCCGCTAGTGTTAGTGAGTGTACAGTGCCATACTAGTGATAGTGTACAGTGCCATACTAGTGATAGTGTATAGTGCCATACTAGTGATAGTGTATAGTGCCATACTAGTGATAGTATACAGTGCCATACTAGTGATAGTGTATAGTGCCATACTAGTGATAGTGTACAGTGCCATACTAGTGATAGTGTACAGTGCCATACTAGTGATAGTGTACAGTGCCATACTAGTGATAGTGTACAGTGCCATACTAGTGATAGTGTACAGTGCCATACTAGTGATGCTAGTGAGTGAACAGTGCTACACTAGTGATGCTAGTGAGTGTACAGTGTCATACTAGTGATGCTAGTGAGTGTACAGTGCCATATTAGTGATGATAGTGAGTGTACAGTGCCACACTAGTGAAAGTGAGTGTTCAGTGCCACACTAGTGCACACTAGTGTAGTGAAAGTGAGTGAACAGTGCCACGCTAGTGATAGTGAGTGTACAGTGCCACACTAGTGATAGTGACTGTACAGTGCCACGCTAGTGATAGTGAGTGTACAGTGCCACACCAATGATAGTGAGTGTGCAGTGCCACACTAGTGATGCTAGTGAGTGTACAGTGCCACACTAGTGATAGTGAGTGTACAGTGCCACGCTAGTGATTGTGAGCATACATTGCCTTACTAGTGATGTTAGTGAGTGTACAGTGCCGCACTAGTGATGCTAGTGAGTGTACAGTGCCACACTAGTGATACTAGTGTGCAGTGCCATACTAATGGTGGCAGTGTACAGTGCCACACCAGTGGTGCCAGTGTACAGTGCCACACCAGTGGTGCCAGTGTACAGTGCCACACCAGTGATGCTAGTGTACAGTGACATGCCAGTGATGCCAGTGTACAGTGCCATTGTCAGTAGTGTATTGATCCTCCTATGTATTATAGCTGGTACATGATATACTACACAAGTATAATACATATCATAGCAGGATCAATACACTACTGACACCATGCCAGTGATGCCAGTGCCACACCAGTGATGTCAGTGTACAGTGAGACACCTGTGATGCCAGTGTACAGTGCCATGCCAGTGATGCCAGTGTACAGTGCCATGCCAGTGAGCGTAGGAGTGAGCCAGATGGAAGGGGCATGTAGTGCCACATAACGTCAGCTAATGATGATTCTGGCACTGTGCCTTCACACAGGGTGAGAGGGAGAGGAAAATGTGGAAGGGGAAAGGAGGGAGGGAAAGAGCAGAGGGAGGGAGGGAGAGGAAAAAGCAGATGGAGGGAGGGAGGGAGAGGAGAGAGCAGAGGGAGGGGGAGAGGAAAGAGCAGAGGGAGGGAGAGAAAAGAGCAGAGGGAGGGAGGGAGAGGAGAGAGCAGAGGGAGGGAGAGGAAAGAGCAGAGGGAGGGAGGGAGGTAAAGATAGGGAAGAGGTAGAGTGAGGAAAAGAGGCGGAATTAGGATGGTGAGGGAGACGAAGGAGAGTGGTGAGGAAGTGGGAGGAGGGAGGGTGGGGAGAGAGAAGGAGGAAGGGTGGGGAGTGAGACCTAGGGAGAGGGAGGAAGGGAGGGTGGTGAGGGAAACCTAGGGAGATGGAGGGAGACCTAGAGAGTGGGAGGGAGGGTGGGGAAGAGACCTAGGAGATGGAGAGGAAGGGAGACGTAGGAAGAGGGAGACCTCGGGAGAGGGAGTGAGGGAGAATAGGAGGGAGGTGAGGAAGTAGGAGGAACGAGTGTGATGAGGGAGGGAGGGAGATGAGGGAGAAAGGAAGGTGTAAAAGAGCAGAGAATATCAGAGAGTGATTGTAAGGAATAATTGGCAATTTCATCCTAGATATGATTAATAATAATAAAATAAATAATAATAATAATAATAATAATAATAATAATAATAATAATAATAATAATAATGTGGTTTTACAGATAAGCAGAAACTGCTTAAGTTAGGAAACGTTTCGCTCAGGGTAGTGTTTTGAAGTTATACTGAGGATCTTAACACACACACAGGACAGGAAGAAGGGGTATTTATAGGCAGGCAGACAGGGGAGGGCACAAGAAAGTGGTGGAGGGGTAATAATGGAGGTAGTAGTGGTAGTGAATGTAGTAGTAGTGGAGTCAGTCATATTCTAGGAAAGGAGCACTGCAATGAAGCTGGCGGCCCGCATAGGGTTTGGACAAGAACACAGAGGGGAAGAAAAATGAAAATAAAAATGAAATAAAGAAGGACTTTTACAAGGCAAAAGAAAAGAAAGAAAACCCAGAGGAGAAAGGAGAAAGAGGAGAAGGGGGAAGAGACAGGAGGGAAAGGAATCAGGTTAAGTCCCGGGTGTTCTGAAGTTTGGAGCATTTAACAATGTAATGAGAGAGGAAAGCATCTACAGAGACAAAGCCAGGGCTAAGATTCATACAGGAAAAGTTGTGTATAAGGGAGGATTCAACAAGACGGCGACTGTGAAAGTTGGACGTAGGGTAGACAGTTTTAGCAGAAGACCAATCAATAGGATGACTGTGATCTCTGACATGACAGAAAAGAGCATTATTAGTGTCGGCAAGCCTAACACTATTTTTGTGCTCCTTAAGTCTGTCAGAAAGTGATCGGCCAGTTTCTCCAAAGTACTGAAGAGGACAGGAGGAGCAAGAAATAGAGTAGACACCAGGAGAATCTATAGAGAGAAGGGAGGTATGAACTAGATTAGTGCGAAGAGTGTTATTCTGGCGAAAGGTAAGTTTGATGTCTAAGGAACGGAGAGAGTTGTTGAGATTAGAGAGACCAGAGATGTAGGGAAGGCAGAGGACAGGAGAATTCCCAGGAGTAGAGGGTTTAGGAGAGAAGAAAGTTCGTTTGGCACGAGAGAAAGCAGAGTATATGAAATGGGAAGGGTAGCCAAGGCGGGAAAATGAATTATGAAGAGTGGAAATTTGCCTTGTATTTGTCCTTCTTTATTTTATTTTTATTTTCATTTTTTCCCCCTCTGTGTTCTTGTTCTTACCCTATGCGGGCCGCCAGCTTCATTGCAGTGCTCCTTTCCTAGAATATGACTGACTCCACTACTACTACTACCACTACTACCTCCATTATTACCCCTCCACCACTTGCTTGTACCCTCCCCTGTCTGCCTGCCTATAAATACCCTTCTACCTGTCCTGTGTGTTAGTGTGACTTTGTAAATGGTCCAAGTCGGACCGAAACGTCGTCGTAAGCTCCTCTCTTTTTTATATGTGCGGGTTGTGTGTGTATGTTACATAGTTTAGTCGTTGCTGAGGTGTAGCTCAGGGATTCTCAACTTTACCTCCATCATTAACCCCCTCGGCTTGATGTATTTCTCCATCTATCCCCTTACTTCCATACAAACCATTTACCCCTTACTTCCATACAAACCATTTCCCCTTACTTCCATACAAACCATTTACCTCCTTACTTCCATACAAACCATCTATCCCCTTACTTCCATACAAACCATTTACCTCCTTACTTCCATACAAACCATTTACCCCTTACTTCCATACAAACCATTTACCTCCTTACTTCCATACAAACCATCTATCCCCTTACTTCCATACAAACCATTTACCCCCTTACTTCCATACAAACCATTTACCTCCTTACTTCCATACAAACCATTATCCTTACTTCCATACAAACCATTTACCTCCTTACTTCCATACAAACCATTTACCTCCTTACTTCCATACAAACCATTTACCTCCTTACTTTCCATCAAACCATTTACCCCTTACTTCCATACAAACCATTTACCTCCTTACTTCCATACAAACCATTTACCTCCTTACTTCCATACAAACCATTTACCCCTTACTTCCATACAAACCATTTACTCCCTTACTTCCATACAAACCATTTACCTCCTTACTTCCATACAAACCATTTACCCCTTACTTCCATACAAACCATTTACCCCCTTACTTCCATACAAACCATTTACCTCCTTACTTCCATACAAACCATTTACCTCCTTACTTCCATACAAACCATTTACCTCCTTACTTCCATACAAACCATTTGTTCCCTTCCATACAAACCATTTACCTCCTTACTTCCATACAAACCATTTACCCCTTACTTCCATACAAACCATTTACCCCTTACTTCCATACAAACCATTTACCTCCTTACTTCCATACAAACCATTTACCCCTTACTTCCATACAAACCATTTACCCCTCTAAAATTCCATACAAACCATTTACCTCCTTACTTCCATACAAACCATTTACCCCTTACTTCCATACAAACCATTTACCTCCTTACTTCCATACAAACCATTTACCTCCTTACTTCCATACAAACCATTTACTCCCTTACTTCCATACAAACCATTTACCTCCTTACTTCCATACAAACCATTTACTCCCTTACTTCCATACAAACCATTTACCTCCTTACTTCCATACAAACCATTTACCTCCTTACTTCCATACAAACCATTTACCTCCTTACTTCCATACAAACCATTTACCTCCTTACTTCCATACAAACCATTTACTCCCTTACTTCCATACAAACCATTTACCTCCTTACTTCCATACAAACCATTTACCCCTTACTTCCATACAAACATTTACTCCCTTACTTCCATATAAAACATTTACTCCATTACTTCCATACAAACCATTTACTCCCTTACTTCCATATAAAACATTTACTCCCTTACTTCCATACAAACCATTTACTCCCTTACTTCCATATAAAACATTTACTGACTTACTTCCATAAAAACCATTTACTCCCTTACTTCCATACAAAACATTTACCCCCTTACTTCCATACAAACCATCTATCCCCTTACTTCCATACAAACCATTTACCCCTTACTTCCATACAAACCATTTACCCCTTACTTCCATACAAACCATTTACCCCTTACTTCCATATAAACCATTTACCCCCTTACTTCCATACAAACATTTACTCCCTTACCTCCATACAAAACATTTACTCCCTTACTTCCATACAAAACATTTACTCCCTTACTTCCATACAAACATTTACTCCCTTACTTCCATACAAACATTTACTCCCTTACTTCCATACAAACATTTACTCCCTTACTTCCATACAAAACATTAACTCCCTTACTTCCATATAAAACATTTACTCCCTTACTTCCATACAAACCATTTACTCCTTTACTTCCATACAAACATTTACTCTCTTACTTCCATACAAAACATTAACTCCCTTACTTCCATACAAAACATTTACTCCCTTACTTCCATACAAACATTAACTCCCTTACTTCCATACAAAACATTTATCGCCATCATAAAGAGACAGAAAAACAAGGTCAGAAAAAATCAATTATTCAGTAGTTGACAAAATATTACCTTGCATGAATAATGTTTAGCCTTTGCCATAATTTTACCCCTTGCCATGTAATTTTACCCCTTGCCATGTAATGTTTACCCCTTGCCATGTAATGTTTACCCCTTGCCATGTAATGTTTACCCCTTGCCATGTAATGTTTACCCCTTGCCATGTAATGTTTACCCCTTGCCATGTAATGTTTACCCTTTGCCATGTAATGTTTACCCCTTGCCATGTAATGTTTACCCTTTGCCATGTAATGTTTACCCCTTGCCATGTAATGTTTACCCCTTGCCATGTAATGTTTACCCCTTGCCATGTAATGTTTACCCCTTGCCATGTAATGTTTACGCCTTGCCATGTAATGTTTACCCCTTGCCATGTAATGTTTACCCCTTGCCATGTAATGTTTACCCCTTAGGGGTAAATTTACCCCAGGTTGAGAATCACTGGTGTGGAGGGACGACAGGCTTGAAGTGCGACGTGTGACAGCCGCTTTATCGTGGCTTCTCCTCCACTAACTTACATTACATTATAAACACATCATTATCACAACATAAACACAACTAATTTAAGATCGTAAGTCACGGAGTAAACTATAAGTTCTTCCAAGTCACAAGACATGATACTATTTAGGTGACAGCGGCAATGACATCATCAGCGGCAGCGGCGGCGGCATCAGCGGCAGTGACATAAGCTCGTGTAAGACAGATCAAAGAACATCCGTCATACCTTCCAAGGCACATATACGCCATGGCAAATCCTGACGAAAAAGGTAAATCCACCAACTATTTACTCCCAAAGTGGAATATTGGATTAAGTCAGCTTGTATATAGTGGGTTCAGCAACAACAATACTGTATACTGTAGTAATGGTAGTGTACACTGTAGTGGTGGGGTGGTACAGTAGGAAGGGGAGGGCAAGGGGTGGTACAGTAGGAAGGGGGTGGGTAAGGGGTGGTACTGTCGGAAGGGGGGTGGGCAAGGGGTGGTACTGTCGGAAGGGGGAGGTAAGAGGTGGTACTGTCGGAAGGGGGGTGGCTAAGGGGTGGTACATTTGGAAGGGGCTGGGTAAGGGGTGGTACAGTAGGAAGGGAGCTGGGTAACATAAGAACATAAGAAAGAAGGAACACTGCAGCAGGCCTACTGGCCCATGCGAGGCACGTCCAAGTCTCCCACCGGCTTAAGCCAATGCCCCGACCCAGCCAGGTCAGGTTACATTCACTTAAGGAAGGAGCACGGCATCTGACCTAGTAGCACAAACTAGTCAGGTACAACTCACACCCACCCGCACCCACTCATATATTTATCTAGCCTATTTTTAAAACTACACAACGTTTTAGCCTCTATAACTGTACTCGGGAGTTTGTTCCACTCATCGACAACTCTATTACCAAACCAATGCTTTCCTATATCCTTCCTGAATCTGAATTTTTCCAACTTAAAGCCATTGCTGCGAGTCCTGTCTAGGCTAGATATTTTCAGCACACTATTTACATCCCCTTTATTTATTCCTGTTTTCCATTTATACACCTCAATCATATCCTCCCTAATTCTACGCCTTTCTAGAGAGTGCAGATTCAGGGCCCTCAGTCTATCCTCATAGGGAAGATTTCTGATACATGGGATCAACTTTGTCATCCTCCTTTGTACGTTTTCCAGAGCATTTATATCCATTCTGTAATACGGTGACCAAAACTGTGCAGCATAATCTAGATTAGGCCTAACCAAGGATATATAGAGTTAAAGAACAACATGAGGACTCCTATTATTTATGCTTCTTGATATGAAGCCAAGGATTCTGTTCGCTTTATTGCGAACACTTATGCACTGTTGTCTTGGTTTTAGATTACTGCTAACCAGAACTCCTAAATCCTTTTCGCAATCAGTAATATTAAGATCTACATTATTTAGTTTATATGTGGCATGGTTATTGTCCTGTCCAATATTTAGAACTTTGCACTTATCTATATTAAACTGCATCTGCCACTTCTCCGACCACTGCATCAGTCTATTCAAATCTTCCAGGAGTGCTCTAATGTCCTCATTTGAATGAATTGGACGGCCTATTTTGGTGTCATCGGCAAACTTGCTTATGTCGCTATTTATTCTCTCATCTATGTCGTTTATGTAAGGGGTGGTACAGTAGGAAGGGGTGGATAAGGGTGGTACTGTCGGAAGGGGTGGGTAGGGGTGGTACTGTCGGAAGGGGATGGGTAAGGGGGTGGTACAGTAGGAAGGGGGTGGGTAAGGGGTGGTACAGTAGGAAGGTGGGTGGAGTGGGGTGTACAGTGAGGTGAAGGGGCTGGAGGGTGAAGGGTGGTACAGAAGGGGAAGGGGGCTGGGTAAGGGTGGTACAGTAGGAAGGGGCTGGGTAAGGGTGGTACAGTAGGAAGGGGGCTGGGTAAGGGTGGTACAGTAGGAAGGGGCTGGGAGTAAGGGTGTGTACAGTAGGAAGGGGTGGGTAAGGGGTGGTACAGTAGGAAGGGGGCTGGGTAAGGGTGGTACAGTAGGAAGGGGGTGGGTGGAGTGAAGGTGGGTAGTTACAGTAGGAAGGGGGCTGGGTAAGGGTGGTACAGTAGGAAGGGGGCTGGGTAAGGGTGGTACAGTAGGAAGGGGCTGGGTAAGGGGTGGTACAGTAGGAAGGGGGTGGGTAAGGGGTGGTACAGTAGGAAGGGGGTGGAAGGGGGCAGTGGAAGGGTGAAGGGTGGTACAGTAGGAAGGGGGCTGGGTAAGGGGTGGTACAGTAGGAAGGGGCTGGGTAAGGGGTGGTACAGTAGGAAGGGGTGGGTGGCAGTGGAAGGTAAGGGGTGGTACAGTAGGAAGGGGGCTGGGTAGGGTGGTACAGGAAGGGGTGGTAGGTGGTACAGTAGGAAGGGGTGGTGGAAGTAGAGGGGTGGTGTGTACAGTAGGAAGGGGTGGGTAAGGGTGGTACAGTAGGAAGGGGTGGGTAAGGGGTGGTACAGTAGGAAGGGGGTGGGTAAGGGGTGGTACAGTAGGAAGGGGTGGGTAAGGGTGGTACAGTAGGAAGGGGGTGGGTAAGGGTGGTACAGTAGGAAGGGGTGGGTAAGGGTGGTACAGTAGGAAGGGGGAGGTGGCAGTAGGAAGGGGTGGGTAAGTCAGTAGGAAGGGGGATGGGTAAGGGTGGTACAGTAGGAAGGGGGATGGGTAAGGGTGGTACAGTAGGAAGGGGCTGGGTAAGGTCGGAACAAGGATGGCAGGGGAAGGGTGACACACTGTGAAACCTTAAGCAGATATATTTGTAACCTGGCGCAGCACTCTACACAGGCTTCACATAGTGAAGGCGGCAGGTAAGCAAGGTGGTGTTTACATAGTAATGTTGAAAATCATGTAAAAGGTCGACTAGTTGATGAATAAGAAAGACACCTGTACAACAGTAGGGTATGTTTATTCTTGAAACGTTTCGCCCACACAATAGGCTTCTTCAAATACAAAGGCAACAGCTGCAGTGAAGTGATGTAATCAATCCATCAACCTTGGAGAAATAGTATTTGAGGGACTGACTACTTAATATCTCAAAATTTGATGGAATGATTATATCAAGTAGTCAGTCCCTCAAATACTATTTCTCCAAGGTTGATGGATTGATTACATCATTATTCCACCACTACACCTGCTTCCCTACACCTGCTTCCCTACACCTGCTGCACTACACCTGCTCCCTACACCTGCTCCCTACACCTGCTTCCCTACACCTGCTTCCCTACACCTGCTGCACTACACCTGCTTCCCTACACCTGCTTCCCTACACCTGCTTCCCTACACCTGCTGCACTACACCTGCTTCCCTACACCTGCTGCCCTACACCTGCTGCCCTACACCTGCTTCCCTACACCTGCTGCACAACACCTGCTGCCCTACACCTGCTTCCCTACACCTGCTTCCCTACACCTGCTGCACTACACCTGCTGCCCTACACCTGCTGCCCTACACCTGCTGCCCTACTCCTGCTGCACTACACCTGCTGCACTACACCTGCTGTACAACACCTGCTGCACAACACCTGCTGCACAACACCTGCTGCCCTAAACCTGCTGCCCTACACCTGCTGCCTACACCTGCTCACACTCCTGCTGCACTACACCTGCTGCACTACACCTGCTGTACAACACCTGCTGCACAACACCTGCTGCACTACACCTGCTGCCCTACACCTGCTGCACTACACCTGCTGCACTACACCTGCTGCACTACACCTGCTGCACACACCTGCTGCACTACACCTGCTGCACTAACACCTGCTGCCTACACCTGCTCAACACCTGCTGCCACACCTGCTGCACTACACCTGCTGCACTACACCTGCTGCACTACACCTGCTGCACAACACCTGCTGCACTACACCTGCTTGACACACCTGCTGCACACACCTGCTGCACTACACCTGCTGCACTACACCTGCTGCACTACACCTGCTGCACTACACCTGCTGCACTACACCTGCTGCACTACACCTGCTGCACTACACCTGCTGCACTACACCTGCTGCACTACACCTGCTGCACTACACCTGCTGCACTACACCTGCTGCACTACACCTGCTGCACTACACCTGCTGCACTACACCTGCTGCACAACACCTGCTGCACAACACCTGCTGCACAACACCTGCTGCACCTACACCTGCTGCACTACACCTGCTGCACAACACCTGCTGCACAACACCTGCTGCACACACCTGCTGCACACACCTGCTGCACACACCTGCTGCACTACACCTGCTGCACAACACCTGCTGCACTACACCTGCTGCACAACACCTGCTGCACACACCTGCTGCACACACCTGCTGCACTACACCTGCTGCACACACCTGCTGCACAACACCTGCTGCCTACACCTGCTGCACACCTGCTGCACTACACCTGCTGCACTACACCTGCTGCACTACACCTGCTGCACTACACCTGCTGCACTACACCTGCTGCACACACCTGCTGCACTACACCTGCTGCACTACACCTGCTGCACTACACCTGCTGCACTACACCTGCTGCACAAAACCTGCTGCACTACACCTGCTGCACTACACCTGCTGCACCACCTGCGCACACACCTGCTGCACTACACCTGCTGCACTACACCTGCTGCACTACACCGCTGCAACACCTGCTGCACTACACCTGCTGCACTACACCTGCTGCACAACACCTGCTGCACTACACCTGCTGCACTACACCTGCTGCACTACACCTGCTGCACTACACCTGCTGCACTACACCTGCTGCACTACACCTGCTGCACCACACCTGCTGCACTACACCTGCTGCACTACACCTCGCTGCACTACACCTGCTGCACTACACCCTGCTGCACTACACCTGCTGCACTACACCTGCTGCACTACACCTGCTGCCCGTGTATAATCGCGTGACGGTGAACCTGCTGCACCTAACGTGCACACTGCTGACACACCTGCTGTACACTGCTGCACTACACCCGGACGAACTGCTGCACTAAGCTGCACTGACCTGCTGCACTCATGCTGACTACGCTGCTCTGTGATTGAAGGATTCTACTGTGAGGTGGAACGTTTCATCAATAAAGACACAACTGTGCACATGTGGCTGGATCACACATAGTATGGTAATATGTACTGTTTCTACAGATCCCAGGGGAGTACAAGTGAGGTGGACGGCTGTCATAGTGAGTGAGGTGGACGGCTGCCAAGTGAGGTGGACGGCTGTCATAGTGAGTGAGGTGGACGGCTGTCATAGTGAGTGAGGTGGACGGCTGTCATAGTGAGTGAGGTGGACGGCTGCCACAGTGAGTGAGGTGGACGGCTGTCATAGTGAGGGTGGACGGCTGTCAAGTGAGTGAGGTGGACGGCTGTCAAGTGAGTGAGGTGGACGGCTGTCATAGTGAGTGAGGTGGACGGCTGCCACAGTGAGTGAGGTGGACGGCTGTCATAGTGAGTGAGGTGGACGGCTGCCACAGTGAGGTGGACGGCTGTCATAGTGAGTGAGGTGGACGGCTGCCACAGTGAGGTGAACGGCTGTCACAGTAAGTGAGGTGGACGGCTGTCACAGTAAGTGAGGTGGACGGCTGCCACTGTACAAGAGTGAGGTGGACGGCTGCCACAGTACAAGAGTGAGGTGGACGGTTGCCACAGTGAGGTGGACGGCTGCCACAGTGAGGTGGACGGCTGCCACAGTGAGGTGGACGGCTGCCACAGTGAGGTGGACGGCTGCAAGTGAGGGTGGACGGCTGCCACAGTGAGGTGGACGGCTGCCACAGTGAGGTGGACGGCTGCACAGTAGGTGGACGGCTGCCACAGTGAGGTGGACGGCTGCCACAGTTGAGGTGGACGGCTGCCACAGTGAGGTGGACGGCTGCCACAGTGAGGTGGACGGCTGCCACAGTGAGGTGGACGGCTGCCACAGTGAGGTGGACGGCTGCCACAGTGAGGTGGACGGCTGCCACAGTGAGGTGGACGGCTGCCACAGTGAGGTGGACGGCTGCCACAGTGAGGTGGACGGCTGCCACAGTGAGGTGGACGGCTGCCACAGTGAGGTGGACGGCTGCCACAGTGAGGTGGACGGCTGCCACAGTGAGGTGGACGGCTGCCACAGTAAAAGGCACTGTTCCTCAAGGGACAGAATTCGCCCAACTTGTGTCGAAGACACAGCAAATCCTGACGCACATATATGTCAGGTCTTCCAGAGCCTCATACAACAATATGATGTTTAACGAGGACAAGCTTCAGTTGCTCCGCTATGGAAGAATGGAGGAAATAAAGACTAACGCAGTACAGGACGCACCCAAATCATTCAACAGAGCGAAAGTTCCACATGCGAGACTTGGGAGTAATAATGCCAGAAGATTTGAAATTCAAGGACCACAACAATGTTGTCAGTGCTACCACGAGGAAAATGATAGGCAGGATAACTAGAACTCTCAAGACGAGATTATGAGCTAATAATGATATTGTTGAAGTCACTTGTGGTCTCCAGACAGTAATATCATCTATACTAACAGCCACCTTCAGAGCAGACGAGAATGCTGACCTGGAAAGCAGCGAACTTTCACTTTCCATACACGTTCAGTCAAGCACCTGAACTACTAGCAACGCTAAAAGTCCCTTCAATTGTATCATAGGCGATTAACATACATAATGATTTACACACGGAAAATCCTGGAGGAACTGGTCTCAAACCTGAACACGGTGCAAAATACCTCCACTAAAAACCAGGGTCGCGATGAGTACACTAAGAGTACGCGATGAGTGTCAGAGGTCCCTTGGAGGAACTTGACAAGTTCCTACCTAGCCGGGCTCTGGTTGTTATGACGGACTGTGCGCGACCATCAGAAGCCTGGATGATCAAGCCTTGATCCACCTGGTCTTGGACCAGGTCGAGGGAACCCTCGGAAACATCCCTCCTGGAGGCCTGGTCTTGGACCAGGTCGAGGGAACCCTCGGAAACATCCCTCCTGGAGGCCTGGTCTTGGACCAGGTCGAGGGAACCCTCGGAAACATCCCTCAGATAGTCTTCAGGTAGCCAACAACACAACTAACTCTACATTGACTTACAACGTACAAGGAGGGGCTATGGGACTGATAATTTCGGTTACCAGACAGAAGATAAGGAGAAAGAACCGGGAGTCAGCATATCACCCAGTCTATCACTATGAGTAGACATTAAGCACTTAGACTCACGAAATCGTAATGACACGATTGCAAACAAACCACAGTACGGGCGGGGACTGAACTCACGGCTAGTGAGCCGTAAAACTGCAGACTGAAGCGTTATCCACTGGGCCATAGGAAGGTTAGCATAACCACCAATGTGGCCACAAATACAAGCTGGCCCAGTAGCTAACGCATCCGTCTTGAGTTTTCCGCCGCGAGTTCAATCCCCGCCCATACTGTGGTTTATTAAGCACTTAGCCATGCTAAACTAGGCGTACTAAAAACTGTCTTCAGGAAACTCAAGATTCATTTATGAGATATAAACAATGAACGTGAGCGCCATCTTAGTGACAGTGGCGCCAACATGGAACTTGCAGCTGTGAGCGCCATCTTAGTGACTGTGGCGCCAACATGGAACTTGCAGCTGTGAGCGCCATCTTAGTGACTGTGGCGCCAACAAGGAACTTGCAGCTGTGAGCGCCATCTTAGTGACTGTGGCGCCAACATGGAACTTGCAGCTGTCAGCGCCATCTTAGTGACAGTGGCGCCAACATGGAACTTGCAGCTGTGAGCGCCATCTTAGTGACAGTGGCGCCAACATGGAACTTGCAGCTGTGAGCGCCATCTTAGTGACTGTGGCGCCAACATGGAACTTGCAGCTGTGAGCGCCATCTTAGTGACTGTGGCGCCAACATGGAACTTGCAGCTGTCAGCGCCATCTTAGTGACTGTGGCGCCAGCATGGAACTTGCAGCTGTCAGCGCCATCTTAGTGACTGTGGAGCCAACATGGAACTTGCAGCTGTGAGCGCCATCTTAGTGACTGTGGCGCCAACATGGAACTTGCAGCTGTGAGCGCCATCTTAGTGACTGTGGCGCCAACATGGAACTTGCAGCTGTGAGCGCCATCTTAGTGACTGTGGCGCCAACAAGGAACTTGCAGATATGAGCGCCATCTTAGTGACTGTGGCGCCAACAAGGAACTTGCAGCTGTGAGCGCCATCTTAGTGACTGTGGCGACAACATGGAACTTGCAGCTGTCAGCGCCATCTTAGTGACTGTGGCGCCAGCATGGAACTTGCAGCTGTCAGCGCCATCTTAGTGACTGTGGAGCCAACATGGAACTTGCAGCTGTCAGCGCCATCTTAGTGACTGTGGCGCCAACATGGAACTTGCAGCTGTGAGCGCCATCTTAGTGACTGTGGCGCCAACATGGAACTTGCAGCTGTGAGCGCCATCTTAGTGACTGTGGCGCCAACAAGGAACTTGCAGCTGTGAGCGCCATCTTAGTGACTGTGGCGCCAACAAGGAACTTGCAGCTGTTAGCGCCATCTTAGTGACTGTGGCGCCAACATGGAACTTGCAGCTGTGAGCGAAATCTTAGTGACTGTGGCGCCAACATGGAACTTGCATCTGTGAGCGCCATCTTAGTGACTGTGGCGCCAACATGGAACTTGCAGCTGTGAGCGCCATCTTAGTGACTGTGGCGCCAACATGGAACTTGCAGCTGTGAGCGCCATCTTAGTGACTGTGGCGCCAACAAGGAACTTGCAGCTGTGAGCGCCATCTTAGTGACTGTGGCGCCAACAAGGAACTTGCAGCTGTGAGCGCCATCTTAGTGACTGTGGCGCCAACATGGAACTTGCAGCTGTGAGCGCCATCTTAGTGACTGTGGCGCCAACATGGAACTTGCAGCTGTGAGCGCCATCTTAGTGACTGTGGCGCCAACAAGGAACTTGCAGCTGTGAGCGCCATCTTAGTGACTGTGGCGCCAACATGGAACTTGCAGCTGTGCAATATCAGGAAGTATGATGCAGAAGTTGGTAAGGGACTGATACTAAGGTGAGGAAGCAGAAGGTAACAGCAGACTGCAACTATTAACACTAAGAGAGGAGGTCTAGTAAAAAAAACGTAGATTAGATGAAGTTAGCAGGGCTGAAGAAGTGATGTGTAGAGACAGACGCAGAACATTTTTATTAATACAACGTTTCGCTCAATGTAGACCTTATAACCTTGCACATGTCTAGGTAGTGATAGACTGTTAACATGCGAAGAGATGAAAGCTGGGGACACACTACATCTACACCTGCAGATGAATCATTGGAGCATTACCAATAATGTTAGTGTGGTGCGTGGACCACGCTGGATCAATAGGTAGGTAGTGTGTGTGTGTGTGTGTACTCACCTATTTGTACTCACCTATTTGTGGTTGCAGGGGTCGAGTCATAGCTCCTGGTTCCGCCTCTTCACTGATTGCTACTAGGTCCTCTCTCTCCCTGCTCCATGAGCTTTATCAAACATAGTCTTAAAACTATGTATGGTTCCTGCCTCCACTATGTCGCTTTCTAAGCTATTCCACTTCCTGACAACTCTATGACTGAAGAAATACTTCCTAACATCCCTTTGACTCATAGGAGTCTTCAACTTCCAATTGTGACCCCTTGTTTCTGTGTCCCCTCTCTGGAACATCTTTCTCTGTACACCTTATCTATTCCTCGCAGTATTTTATATGTCGTTATCATGTCTCCCCTAACCCTCCTGTCCTCTAGTGTCGTCAGGCCGATTTCCTTAACCTTTCTTCGTAGGACAATCCCTTAGCTCTGGGACTAGTCTTGTTGCAAACCTTTGCACTTTCTCTAATTTCTTGACGTGCTTGACCAGGTGTGGGTTCCAAACTGGTGCTGCATACTCCAGTATGGGCCTGACGTATATGGTGTACAGAGTCTTGAATGATTCCTTAGTGAGGTATTGGAACGCTATTCTTAGGTTTGCCAGCCGCCCGTATGCTGCAGCAGTTATCTGATTGATGTGTGCCTCAGGAGATGTGCTCGGTATTATACTCACCCCAAGATCTTTTTCTTTGAGTGAGGTTTGCAGTCTTTGGCCACCTAGACTATACTCTGTCTGCGGTCTTCTTTGCCCTTCCCCGATATTCATGACTTTACATTTGGCAGGGTTAAATTCAAGGAGCCAGTTACTGGACCAGGCTTGTAGCCTGTCCAGGTCTCATCTGCAAACAGGGACACTTCTGAGTCTATCCCTTCCGTTATGTCATTCACATATACCAAAAACAGTACAGGTCCTAGGACTGACCCTTGTGGAACTCCACTCGTCACAGGTGCCCACTCTGACATCTCGTCACGTACCATGACTCGTTGTTGCCTCCCTGTCAGATATTCTCAGATCCATTGCAGTGCTTTTCCTGTTACGTGTGCCTTATCCTCTACCTTTGCATTAACCTCTTGTGAGGAACTGTGTCAAACGCCTTCTTGCAGTCCAAAAAAATGCAGTCTATCCACCCCTCTCTCTCGTGTCTTACTTCTGTTACCTTGTCATAAAACTCCAGTAGGTTTGTGACACAGGATTTTCCTTCCCTGAAACCGTGTTGGTTGTCGTTTATAAGCTTGTGTCTTTCTAGGTGCTCCACCACTCTCCTCCTGATGATCTTCTCCATGACTTTGCATACTATACACGTCAGTGACACAGGTATGCAGTTTAATGCCTCATGTCTGTCTCCTTTCTTAAAAATTGGGACTACATTTGCCATCTTCCACGCCTCAGGTAGTTGCCCAGTTTCAATGGATGTGTTGAAGATTTTTGTTAGTGGCACACACAACATCTCTGCTCCCTCTCTAAGGACCCACGGAGAAATGTTGTCTGGTCCCACCGCTTTTGAGGTATCGAGTTCACATAGCAGCTTCTTCACCTCCTCCTCGGTTGTGTGTATTTCATCCAGCACTTGTTGGTATACCTCCCTATTCTGAATTCCTGGAGTCTCTCCTGTCTCCTGTGTAAATACTTCTTTAAATCTCATGTTGAGCTCCTCACATACCTCTTGGTCGTTTCTTGTGAACTCCCCACCTTCCTTTCTCAGCCTGATTACCTGGTCCTTGACTGTTGTTTTCCTCCTGATGTGGCTATACAACAGCTTCGGGTCAGACTTGACTTTTGATGCTATATCATTTTCATATTGTCGCTGAGCCTCCCTTCTTACCTGTGCATATTCGTTTCTGGCTCTTCGGCTAATCTCTTTATTTTCCTGGGTCCTTTGTCTTCTGTACTTTTTCCATTCTCTATTACACTTAGTTTTGCCTCCCTACACCTCTGGGTGAACCAAGGACTCGTTCTGGTCTTCCCATTACTTCTGTTTCCCTTGGGGACAAACCTCTCCTCTGCCTCTTTGCATTTGGTTGTCACATATTCCATCATTTCTTTTACTGGTTTTCCTGCCAATTCTCTCTCCCACTGAACGTCTTGTAGGAAGTTCCTCATGCCTGTGTAGTCCCCCCTTTTGTAGTTTCGTTTTACACGTCCTATTCCTGCTCCCCTCTCCACTTGTAGCTCAACTATATAATCAAAACACAGAACCACATGATCACTAGCTCCAAGGGGCCTTTCATACGTTATATACTCGATGTCCGAACTACTCAAGGTGAATACTAGGTCCAGTTTTGCTGGATCATCCTCACCTCTCTCTCTGGTAGTGTCTCTAACATGTTGATGCATGAGGTTTTCCAGTACTACATCCATCATCTTGGATCTCCATGTTTCAGGACCCCCCCCCCCCCATGGGGCTCCAGGTTTTCCCAATCAATCTCTTTGTGATTGAAATCACCCATAACTAGTAACTTTGCTCTTCCCATGTGGGCTCTTCTGGCTACCTCGGCTAGTGTGTCTACCATTGCTCTGTTGCTCTCATCGTATTCTTCTCTTGGCCTCCTGCAGTTCTGTGGTGGGTTGTACATTACAGCAATTACCACCTTATGGCCCTCAGACTGAATTGTTCCTACTATGTAGCCCCTTTCACCCATTCCATCCATTCCTTCCACTTCCTCAAATCCCCACCTGTTCTTAATGAGCAACTCCTCCTCCCCCTCTGCTCCCTCTATCTTTCCTGAGGATTTGATATCCGGGTGGAAAGATTGCATCTGTTATCATCCTGGTGAGTTTCGTTTCTGTGAGTGCTATTTTGTCTGGGGATGTCTCCTTTATTCTTTCATGCCACTCCTCACATTTATTTGTTATACCATCTGCATTTGTATACCAAACCTTCAACTTCTTTTCTAAAACCGTAGTCTGGGGGGTACGTTGGGGTTGGGAAAGTGGGAGATCTGATGGGAAACTATGGGTGGTTGGTGTGAAGGTGGAGTTTGTAATGAGGTGGGTGGAATCATTGGGTATGGCATGTGTGTTTTGGGTTAGATTGTTTGGTTGCATTGGGGTTGTCCAGGTTGGGGAACATCTGAAGGTGGTTGTATTAGAGCTTCCTCCTGAGTCTGGGTTCTCCTGTCCATCTCTCTTTCCTCCTTTTGTCTCTGTACCCTCTCTTTCAGTTTCTGTCTTTCTTCCCGTGTTCTGTTCTTGTGTGTGTGTACTGCTGTGTTGTGGTTGCGGGTGTCGTTGCTGGTCTGGGCCACCATTTTCTCACCCATTTTGGTTGGGGTTCTAGATCCTCTCCCCTCCCTGCCCCCCCTGAGGCTTTATCAAACCTCGTCTTAAAACTATGTATGGTTCCTGCCTCCACTACGTCACTTTCTAGGCTATTCCACTTCCTGACAACTCTATGACTGAAGAAATACTTCCTAACATCCCTTTGACTCATAGGAGTCTTCAACTTAAATTGTGACCCCTTGTTTCTGTGTCCCTCTCTGGAACATCTT